>JAJJWW010009113.1:0-68985 GCA_023531295.1 Papaver armeniacum | reverse complement strand
GGTATCACCATTACACTACTTTAGTTCAAAACAGTTTCTTATACTTAAGATTGGTGCTGGAAACCTGCCACATGTTTCAAAGAGTCATTCTTCCATCTATTAGCTATCTACCCAAGGCATGCAATTACTCACATATAGTGATTTTACGAAATTTAGCGATCGAGGCATGCGGTAAAGGCGTACAATTTACAGTAGTGGTCACCGCCGCCTCATGCCTCGTAGTATGAGATATTTCAATGAACAAAACTTATGCCCTTAGGGTAACCCCTATGGTCTTCTAATTTAGCAAACTAGATTGGGCCATCACGTCAGAAGGGCAACCTCTTAAGTCTTATGGTATTTTCTAATTTAGAAACAAACGCCTGGACAAAACAAATACCGGGTCAATCCAACATTGCCACATGATTTTATCTTCCAAATAACTAATCATTACCATTTCTCTCTCCATCTTTTTCTCTCTCCTCTCGTTCCCTCTCTCTCTCCATCTTTCCCTCTCCATCACACTAATACGTCCCACTCTCTATCAAAAATATTTATCTACCGAATGGTTCAACGTTTACGTTCATTTTTTCAAATAATGATCACTGTCAATCTCGCTGCTAGTTAAAATGGAAAAAAATGCTGCGAAAAGAAGTAGAGATAAAAATAGTGTTAACTTTTTTCTTGATTTGCGACATTTTTTTGCCAATCTAGCCCACAGGGGTTAGCCTTACATCGAAGCTGCCATCACGGGGGAATTTTGGCATGTAATCCAGCTATAATATTGCCAAGTAAGTTGGAAAATCTTAAATCTGGCTCAAAAAATTGAAACTGAAATTTTTATTGTGTGCAATTGAAATTTTTTATTGTGTGCAATTTAAGATAATTTTTTTTATCTTAAATCTTAAATTTAACACGGAACCAACTTTTATTGTGTGTGAAATTGAAATTCATTACTGAATTGTAATATAAGTTTGAAAACTCTACCTAAAAGTCTGTACTGTAAGCAAATAAACAAAAAAATTTAAGGGATTGGGAATTAGAGATTACCCTAGAACCCAAAGGGTAATTGCCATTTAAAGCCCAAAGACCAGATCGAACATATCGATCAGCGGCTGACATCTTTCGAAGCGCATCAATCAAAAGACCAACAGCAAGATCAGCAAACATCCTCTGAATATATACCACCAGCATTTCCGATTACAATACTCTTCGTCGACACTTGACCAAATCAATGATCAAGACCAGCACTGAATGTTATTACACAACCAAGATAAGGCAACAAATCTATGGTTTCCGATGACTGGCGTATGAGCTGAACAGATGATGGCTTTCACTGAATTGGACTTGATTGGATTGTTGGTAAGTATTGATTCAGTGGAATTTGGAGATCATATCCATTTAGAGCTCTAAATTTTTTTGTAAAATCTTTCATTGAATGAAGAAATGAATGGGAAACGTCTGAGAATGAGAAATTAATGGGAGATGTTCTGCCGCCATTTGGACCACTGGTTTTATGACCAACAGGGGGAAATGAAATGATATCCTTAGTTACCACTGGGGATAGAGTATAAATCACTACTGAGTCAAAGGAGTTGAGTCGTTCACGTGCAACCCGGCACGCTAGTAAGACGGCCGACTTGAAGTATCGAACCCATAATTTTATTCTATTGAAGTATCGAACCCATAATTTGTGAGAGCATCACCAAATTAAGGGATACGTGATATTTTTTTTTTTTCTAAGGAAAAAGTAAAAAATGCCCAAAGTTTCGTAATTTTTTTTTTTTTTTTGAAGATTTACATCATTCAAATATATTGTAATAGAAATACACGAAGAAATATAAGTATTTTGTATTCTAAAATACAACAAAACTACCAAATACATGTATTTCGTTGAGGAGGTTGATGACGATGATCGAGGGATGGTGTGAAACTGCTTATTCCACCATTTGAAGTTTCCTTCTTCAATGAGAACAATTTTCTCTTCTTCATAGAGATAAGATGCTCCAAAAAGAAGTAATTTGCGATGTGCATTTGAATTGCAATCACATCTAGTAGCGATGGATCTTCATAAGAATGCAGATCTACGTGACTCCAGTGTTAATTGCCCTTGAATATATTTGAAAACAATTGAAGTAATCGATAAAAGAGGAAGGATCCATTTACACTTTAATTCTCACACTATCTCACACTTTTTACCCTATTTTGAAAATAAAAACCAAATGGTAACGAATTTGAAGCTAAGATTTTTTGGGACATGTTCTCCATTTAAAGCTCTACATGCCTACCGAAAATGAGTGAATTTTAAAAGGTTATATGAAATTGAATAATCACCAAGGATTATATTTTGTTTCAAAGATTTCTTGTTGATGAGAATATCATATTAACATATCAATATTTATCACTGAGATCAAATCCTATGCCACCACACCAACCCAAGCCACATGCACAGACAAACTAATAGACCGTAACGTGATATCACAGTTTTTCAAACTCATGGCATCATCAAAAGGTTATAGACCACTTCCTTCTTGATATAAGGTTGTTCTTTAACGCTTCACAAAAAGTGAAACTGAAACCAAGGAGACGGAGTGGATATCCCAACCTACAGATTCATCTTCACTGACCTAGATGACAATGAAAAATAATGTCACAAATATTTGATATTATGTCACAAATATATTTTTGTGACATTTTTCGGCTGTCAGTCAATGCGTTATAAAAAGAGGTGTTGCAAATAATCTAACCGACAACTGAAAACGCTACTTATGTCAAGGGGATTTTTTAGCGCAACTTTTGCGTCACAAGTAACTAGTGTGCCACATAAGCTATTCTTTCCACATTATTAGTAAAAATTATTTTTTATTTATTTTGTGAATAATTAATAAAAAGTTAGTCGGCGTTTCTTAATATAATATTTTGCATTTTGGAATTGACAATATTTACAGCAATTTATTGTTAAGATAAATAAATTTTTATGCAATTAAATATAGTGAACACCGATGAGAAAAAGATGATCATATATTTCCAGTAAGCAAAAATTACAATAACCTTGAGAAGAAAGAAAAATACAACATAAACCTTCAAGGAAACAAAAACATTACAATTGAACCAAAAGTACTTCTACAAATCCATGGTTTTTAATCAAATTACACACTGTACATTTTAGGCTCACTAAACATTGAATCCTGAAGTTCGTTCTTTGAGTTGAAGTTGACTACTGGAGACTTCTTCGATCTCTTGAAGGATTTATTGCCTTGTTTACTGGAAAAAGGAATTCCATGTACAGACCTGTTAAGGAAAAAATCAAAAGCCCATGTTTACAAACCAATAACGATTTTGATACATCTAATGTAACATACAGGAGGAATACAATTGAACCAAAAACCAAAAATTACATAAAACAAAAATGAAAAAAAATAAAAAACTCCCCAAAATTTAAGAGGCTGTAGCAGAGATTTCCTAACCTAATCAAAAAACAAAAAAAAAAAAAAAAACGGAAAAAGATACATCTAATGTGGGCAGTTAGTTGTTTTTTTTTTTTTTTTTTTACGGGTGGTCGGTTACTAAAGGAAATATGTTAGACCACTAACAAAAAAGGCACTAATATTTAGGAAAACTTAGTTGACGTGTACCATTTACCCATTTCAAGACGTTATCTATAAAATTTAACATTTTTCCCGTAATATATTTGTTATTTTTCCCGTAATTTATATTTGTTTTAAAATTTTATTTAATAATTTTTTATTTACAACGCTACTATAGGTGTTGTTAATTAACATGTTCACGCTATTTTGGTACTCAGTTAACACTATATATGTGCAACGTACAATATGTCACAAATGAGTATCCTTTTTCGACGTTTTTTGTAATGCCAGAAATAAAATGTCACAATTGTGTCTGTTTGTTGTAGTAGAAAAGATGTGGGAAAACAACCTACACTACAAGTAACATTATTATACACACATAAAATTACAACCTGTATATTAATTATTCATGGAAGGGGACCAGATCCTTTACCTCTGTGGAAGGTAACATGTATATTAATTAGGAATGTATTGTTTTTTTGCAGAGTTTATTGGAAAACCGAGAGCGTAAAAGCAATGTAGAGATAATTCGAAAAGACAAAGATGTAGATACCTCAAAACTCACATCACACTAGAAAATGAAAGGGAGTACTTAACAACAATAGCTTTGTGGGGAGACGCTACAAACCCAATTCATAATTCAAAGACACAACCGAGGTCGAATGTGATAGTGGTTGTAACCGGTCTAATAATGGATAAGTTTCCAGGTAACCAAAACCATAACATGTTAAATAAATATTTTTACTTATTTCAGGATACCTCCTATACTAACGTATACATTTTCTTAGATAACTATTACTTCAAGACAAGAAAGTCCACTTCAGATATGTGGATCCTGGACATACAATAAGTTCATGAAATGAGATCAAAGTAAGAAAGGTTACAAAACCAAAAACAATGTTAAACCTAATATCATTACTGACCCAAATGATAAAACATATTTGCAAGATTCAACCAAGTGATGTTATTCATAACAACAAAAAGGAAATGGAGTCCATCGATGCATTGTATTGTTTTTTTCTAAATGTAATCACCGAATGGAAGTGATTCAACTGCTATAGGATTCATCCAACAATGTAACATACGCATACATAATTGCAAGAACAATTGGTTATCTATTGTTTATGGGTGAAAATCGTTTCGCCGATTTCGGTAATTTCGTGAGTGAGTGAGAAACTGATTCAAACCCTAAACAAATGTGCTGCACGTGAGCACTTTATAGGTTCGAGAGATCGATCCGTACAAGTCCAGCCTAAACCAAGAAATGGCCATTCCAGACTTGCTTCGGTCACAAAGTGGAGGAGAAGGGTTGATTTGGGGAGGGAAGCAAAGAAAGGTGTTGAGGAGAGCAAAGATATCTCGACTTGTATCGTAAAGTGAAAGCTTAGGAAGCTTGCAAGAGATGGAAGCTTTTGAGAGAGCTTGCAAAGTTGCCTTTCGAGAGTGTAAGTGTAGTATATTTCTCCCCGACCGAGACTTGTTGTCCGGTGGAAATAGGTAAGACCTATTTATACAAGTCGAGATTGAAACGTACTCGTCTCATGAAGGAAGAGAGTAAAGGGTGAAATAATGGGAGGAGGTAGTAACCGCATGGTTTAATGGGCGAAAACGTTTTTCACCATTATTTCCTTTTATTTGACCGCTTTATTCCTTTTCACGCTTTCTTAATGTGAGCGTAGTGTACGCCGCATGTCAGACCGCCAAACCAAAACCCTAAAGAAGCATCCCCGCCTGTGTTGATGTCTCGAGTGTTGGTTGCATCTTGAGTGCAAGTGGCGCCGCTAGTGGCGCGTGTGGCATGTGCCAATGGCATGCGCGAATGCCTTGGTGGTAGTTTGCACGGTTTGCAAGTTAGGCTACCAAAGGCATGTGTGGCATGTGGCCTTGGTGGTGCCAATGGCATGTGCATGTGCCAATGCCTTGGTGGTAGGTTGCACGGTTTGCAAGTTAGGCTACCAGCGTGTGTTTGGCATGTGCCAATGGCATGTGCGGAATGCCTTGGTGGTAGGTTGCACGGTTGGGCTACCAGTGTGTGTTTGCCAATGGCATGCGCGGAATGCCTTGGTGGTAGGGCATGTGCCAATGGCATGCGTGTTAGGCTAACTAGCTAGCGTGCCAATGGCATGTTTGGGCATTTCGTGCCAAGCATGGCATGTGCCAATGGCATGCATGGCCAGGGCCGTGATTTTGCTAGGAAACTAGCTAGCGAGCATGTTGGCATGTGCCAATGGCATGCGTGGCCATTAGGGCCGTGCCAAACTGGCAGCATGTGGCATGTGCCATGGCATAGGGCCGTGACCTTGATAGGGAAACTAGCTAGCGAGCATGTTGGCATGTGCCAATGGCATGCGTGGCCGTTAGGGCCGGCGATTTTGCTAGGGAAACTAGCTAGCGAGCATGTTGGCATGTGCCAATGGCACGCATGCGTGGCCATTAGGGCTTGATTTTGCTAGGGAAACTAGCTAGCGAGCATGTTGGCATGTGCCAATGGCATGCGTGGTCTTGCGTTAGGGCCGTGATTTTGCTGGGAAACTAGCTAGCCGAGCATGTTGGCATGTGCCAATGGCATGCGTGCCGGGCCATGTTGACCTAGTTGCAAGTTTTGCATGTGCCACCTAGGGCGCTATGTTTGGCGTGGGCCAAAGGCATAGCGGCTTGGAAGTATGGCTTGCGACACGTGTTGGCATGTGCCAATGGCACGTGCGGCCATGTTGACCTAGTTGCAAGTCTTGCAAGCCTAGGGCGCTATGTTTGGCGTGGGCCAAGGCATAGCGCTTGAAATATGGCATAGCGCCTAGGGCGCTATGTTTGTCGTGCGGCTTGAAATATGGCTTGCGGCATGTGTTGGCATGTGCCAATGGCACATGCGGCCATGTTGACCTAGTTGCAAGTCTTGCAAACCTAGGGCGCTATGTTGGACGTGGGCCAAAGGCATAGCGGCTTAGAAATATGGCTTGCGACACGTGTTGGCATGTGCCAATGGCACGTGCGGCCATGTTGACCTAGTTGCAAGTCTTGCAAACCTAGGGCGCTATGTTTGGCGTGGCCAAAGGCATAGCGGCTTGGAAATATGGCTTGCGACACGTGTTGGCATGTGCCAATGGTACGTGCGGCCATGTTGACCTAGTTGCAAGTCTTGCAACCTAGGGCGCTATGTTTGGCGTGGGCCAAAGGCATAGCGGCTTGGAAATATGGGCTTGCGACACGTGTTGGCATGTGCCAATGGCACGTGCGGCCATGTTGACCTAGTTGCAAGTCTTGCAAATCTAGGGCGCTATGTTGGGCGTGGGCCAAAGGCATAGCGGCTTGAAGTTGGCATGGTTGCCATGGTGCGCAGATGCGGCTTGGTTTGGCATGGTTGCCATGGTGCGCAGAGATGCGGCTTGGTTTGGCATGGTTGCCATGGTTTGCATTGTTGCCAGATGCGGCTTGGTTTGGCATGGTTGCCATGGTGCGCAGATGCGGCTTGGTTTGGCATGGTTGCCATGGTGCGCAAAGATGCGGCTTGGTTTGGCATGGTTGCCATGGTGCGCAGATGCTTGGTTTGGCATTGGTTTTGGAATTAGGGTTCTCGTGTTGAAAACCCTAATCTGGTATTTTGAAAAAATACCCCTATTAATTATTTACACTGAAAGTTAAATGCTCTTAGTTAATGTGTTGCGGGTAACACTAGGTCATGGGGTTTTACGATTTTACCCTTGTCTAAAATCCACCATCAACATTAAGTCCCCCGCTAGCTCGGGGAACAGGGGCTTTGTTGCGAGGTAAGCATAAGATGGTGACAAACTATTAACAACAAACCGTAAAGAAAATTGAAGGAGGCTTGTCCGACCTTTTATAAATAGGATTTGGAATCCTTGCCTCTCGGTAGTTTTGCACAAATCGGAGGTCGGCACAATTGGTGGGCCCGAGCTTGGGCGATGTTGGGAAGTTGGCGCAATTGGGAAACCATGTCTAATCTTGGAAACCATGTTGGGTGACTTGGGCGGTTGGGAAGCCTGGGGCCATCTTGGAAACATGCTTGCACGCGTGACTTGGGCGGCATTGGGAAGTCGGGCCTAATCTTGGAAACCATGCTTGCAGGCGTGACTTGGGCGACCGCTGGGAGGTCGGCGCAATTGGTGGGGGCCGTGCAACTTGGAAGTCGTGTTTGTGCGTGACTTATGTAAATAAAGAGGGAGTAGGCGTTTCTTGTTCATGACCATGTAAACAAAGTTTCCTTATTTTGCTTTACTTCACGTGCGGCTTCAATTAGGCATTGTTCATGCTAAAATCTGAAAGCGTTATGTCCCTCATTGCTTCCTTTCCTTTTTTAGAATCCCGTATTTATACCCAATGCAAACGCATCATATTCCTTGTTTGAGAAAAGATTCTTCTTGTTGGATTTCTCTTTTTCATGTCGCGCAGATTCGAGTCATCTTCTAACCAAATGTTCTCCTGATGAGGGCGCGAGGTCCGATTCTTGCATGAGCGTCCCAACAAATGTTATTCGGGTTAAGAAAATCATACCTGGATGTTTTCTTCTTCTTTGGAGGATTGACACACACTTTAATGCTTGTTGTGTAAATGGGAGAATTTCCTTTGTGCAGAGATATCCTGTTGGAGCATGCGTCACCGTTATCGACGAGGATGACCTAGTTGTTCCTCTTCCTTCAAGTCCGACCTTGTTGACCGCCGCATTTGGAGAATGCCGATTTAGGGCTCTCTTGTCATGAATACCCTTCTCGCAGTTCATCGTTTGGGACTCGTATGAGGTGTCTCTCCTCCAATTATCTAATGTTGGTGGTTTCTTGGTGCGAAAGAATTCGTAGCCCTTTATACGAGGATATGGAAAACGTATGGCCATATTGCTACCAGAACGTGGTGAAGTGCTGTTCGTCCGCTTTGGTTTCCGTAGTGAACCTGTCTTTCCGCCAATGATTGTTGAGATGGAGAATGTGTCCATTCATGCCGTTGTGGAGTCACCATTCAAAAGTGGGAGAACATGGTGTCTACCGCGAATCTTTGGAATTTAACGTTAGTCACGCACCGCCTCAATATTGTGAAGGTTGACAGGTCGGTATTCTTGTTGGTGTGATTCCTGCCACGAAAGCCATGCTGGAAGAAGAGGAAATTTTGTCCCCGGAGTCTCGGAAGATTGAGGAGTTAACTCGAGATTTGAAGAGTAGGACTGAAAGATATCATGGCCGATTGAAGATGATATTTTGTAGGGATTATAATTTACTAGATGGGCTTTTCGATTTGCATTATGAGATTCGAAGGCTCCCTTTCTCTTTTTTTTTTTTTTTTGAAGAAAATAAAGAGATTCTCATTAATCCATTGGCTTTGTATTGAAATTCGATAACCGGTAAGAAAGAAAGTAAAAGCGAGAAAATGCCCGGACGTTCACACTTTTGATGTAGCATGTTGCAGGAATGATTAGGCGTAGTACGCCTTTAGCCATTTTCCATTGATAACTGTTCTCTAGCTTTCCCCCATCTTCTTTGATGATCTTGTAGTAACCGTTATATGCTTTAGTGATTATGTACGGCCCTTCCCATTTGGGAGAAAACTTTGGTGCCGATGCGTCTTGGCCGGATGTGTTTGGCGGTTTTTAGCACCAGATCTCCTTCCTTGAAAACCCCGGGTTTTACATGGCTGTTGTACGCCCGGAAATCCTGTTCTCGTATATTTGCGCATGTTCCTCTCGCCCGGATCTTTTGGAGTCTAGAGTATCCAGCCCGCACTCGGCATTGAGTGATTCGGCTTCGCTCCACCGGGGTCCGCTCGCCGCGGCACTCGCGATGGGATCTTGATTTCTCGCCGGAGGATTGCGTCTCTGTACTGTAGACGAGGGAGTAAGGAGACACGCCGGTGGAGCTTCTAGAGATGTTCTCAGTTGCCCAGAGAGCCATTGGCAATTGCTCATGCCAGTGTTCCGGGATTGTCATGTACCGTCCTACCGAGGATTCTGGATCGAGTCTTGTTGGTACTTTCGGCTTGCCCATTTCCCGAGGATAATAGATGGTAGAGAAGACTTGTTTGATTCCGTACCTCTCAAGTAGTTCCCGTACTTGCTTGTTAGCGAAAGGTGTGCCGTTGTCGGTGATGATGTGTTTAGGTACGCCAAAACGCATGATGTGCTCCTTGATGAATGCCGCGATTGTGGCTCCAAAGTGGTTCCTTTCACGGACGGCCTCAACCCACTTGGTAAAGTACTCGGTCGCGGTTATTATGTACTCATGCTGTTTTGAGGATGGGGGTTGATCTTCCCGATGATGTCGAGTCCCCACCTATAAAAGGGCCACGGGCTACTTATTGCGTGCAAGGGTGTTGGAGGCGTGTGGATGAGGTTTCCATGAATCCGGCATTCTCGGCATTTCGAACGAAGGTAGCCGCGTCGCCTTCCATGGTCGGCCGAGTACCTCTCGTGTATCTGCAGGAATAATTTCGTTTTCCTTGGTGTTCGCCTTCGTGCATTTCTCTTAACATAACTAGGGACCTCTCGTGTCATCCAAACACCTTAGTAGACCTCCCCGAAACTCTTGCGATATAAAACCCCATCATGGAACACGAACCTTTTGGACTTCTCGTCTTAGTTTGGACGCATCCTCTTTGTTAGTAGGAAGAATGCTATCGCGAAGGAAAGTGATGTACGGCTCCCGCCAGTCCCCCCGCATGGCTGATGTTGAGGATTTCGACCGACATGGGGGCGCCCGGCAATTTGGACACGCTTTTGGAGCAATCGGGATTGGGTTTCCATCTCTCGGCCAAGAGTATCCAAGTCGTTGTAAACGACGGTAGAGGGTTACCACCGATGTTATCCCACGTACTTCAAGCATGAATACGTTCAAGCCGCCGCCGTGCTTCCTCTTTCCCGAGACACCTTGACAGAGATCCGTCTGGATTTCGCGATACTGTAACACCTTGAAGCATAAAGAAATTCCGCAAGGTCTTGAGGTCGACCTTCCCTTGAAAGAGTGAGTTGTTGAGTTCTTGAATGATAGGAGTTCTCCAGTCATCATCTTCGGCTTTCTCAGGTTGTGAAAGCCACGTTGAAGCTATCGTTCGCCGCTTTACCGTCGGGTTTCCTCGCCCTTCAAACCGCAGCTTTGAGGCTAGTGTAGCTAAGCAAATGGCATGCTTGTTGTCGCTACGGCCGACATGTGTGATGGTTGCTTCAAATAAATAATTGAGTAGTTTTTGTGCTTCAGCCCCGTATGGTGCCGTGTTAGTTCCTTCAATGCATAGATCCCGTTTACCTGGTTGATGAGTAATTTGGAATCTCCTCTTATCTCCAAACGCGTGGCCCCGACTTGTTTAGCTAGTGATAGTCCGATGAGGAAAGCTTCGTATTCAGCTGAGTTATTGGTGCACGGAAAGTCTAGCTTGAAAGAGTGCGAGAAGACTTCTCCAGCAGAGATACTAGTACAACACCCGCTCCTCCTGTATTAGTGCCGGGGTGGAAGAGCCGTCGAAGAACAAGAGAGCACGTTTCTTCTTTGACTAAAAAGATATCCGGAAGATCTCCCGGAGATCTTCTCGTAATTCTCGCGGTATCTTCCCCGGGAATGCCGCTAATGTGTCCGCAACAGCTTGTCCCTTTATGGCCCTTGGGGAGACGCACGTTATGTCGAACTCTGACAGCTGCAGGAGCCATTTAGCCGGCCTTCCTATCAGAGCCGGTTTCGAGAGGAGAAACTTTACAGGGTCTGATTTGGATACTAGCACCACTTTATTGGAGAGGAGGTAGTGCCTGAACTTCTGGATGGAATAAATCAGTGCTAAACACGCCTTTTCCGCTTTGGGGTATCTGAGTTCAGCGCGTCTCTCAACGTTCGACTCGAAATAGTATATGGGGTATTCCATTCCTTTGTCGTCCTCTTGTGCGAGGAGAGCTCCAACGGCAGAGATCGCTAAAGGCCGTGTAGAGACATAGTGGTTTCCCTCGCATAGAGGCTTCATGATGGTCGGAGAGGACAAAGATTTGCCGGATCTTCTCGGTACGCTTTTGGCCGAGGCGTAGCCCATGCGAAATTCGCCCTTTCTTTAGCAGGGAGTAAACGTAGTGGTGAGTTGTGCCAGCTCCGCATGAAGCGACGAATGTAGTTTACCTTGCCCATGAAACTCGGAGCTCCTTTATGGTTCGTGGTGGCGGCATCGTGAGGATAGCTTGCGTTTTGACTGGATCAACTTTTATTCCTCGCGTCGTCACTTGAATCCCAAGAATTTCCCCCGAAGAGACACCAAAGGCGCATTTCGTAGGATTCATCTTCAACTTGTATTCGCGGCATCTTTCGAACACTTGGCGCAAACGTTTCTGGATGATCCGCCGAGTCTTTGATTTAACCACCACGTCATCTACGTAATCTTCGACTTGCTTGTGCATCATATCGTGGAAGATGGTAGTCATGGCGCGTTGGTAAGTAGCGCCAGCGTTCTTCAGACCGAAAGGCATTACGGTGTAATAGAAGTTTCCGAGAGGGGTACGGAAAGCGCCTTACTTGCGTCGTGCTCATACATCTTTATCCGGGTTGTAGCCGCTATATCCATCCATGAAAGAGAACATACCATGTCCACCGGTAGCATCTACCAAAGATGTCGATGTTAGGTAGCGGAAAATCATCTTTGGGGCAAAGACTTGTTCAAATCTCTCGAAATCGACACAACATCCGATCTCGACCATTCTTCTTTTAACTGGAACGATATTGGCCAACCAAGTAGGATGATGAATAGGCCTGATGAATCCAAATGGGCTAGTAATTTTTGGACCTCCGCCTTGATTTGTTCTTCTACATCGTGTCTCGAATTGTCTTGGAGGCTCGCTTGACCGGTTTGGATCCGGTATCACATGCGGATGGTGGGTGACCAGCTTTTCCATCCAAGCCGCATTTCTTCATAAGTCCATGCGAAGACGTCCCGATATTCTTTGAGTAGGTCGACTAGCTTTGAGCGCCCGCAGATGTAGAGTCGAACTGATCGGAATGGGTCGCGGAAATTCCTCATTCCCTATATTGACAGCTTTGAGTTCGTCGGGGTTAAGTCGGTCCCATCTTGTAGCTTCCGAGGGCGTCCGGAACTTCCTCCCGGTTATTGTGAAGACATTCCTTCGGGCGAGAGACCGGGCCATGGTCTCCCCTCGCTAATTGCTAACAGCTGGTGATAATGTGTGAGCTTTCCCTTTTGCTTCGTCTTGCGGTAAGGGTGTACTCGCTTGGTGCGGGCACGGTTACGCCCGGTGGCAAGAGACCAAGAGTCTTCCTTCGAGGAGGTGGTGGAAGGACGGTCTCCTCTCGCGGGGTATCTCCGCTTGTCGCTATCTCTCGAGCGATGTCCATTTTGGTAGCGTAAAACCGTGAATCTTGGTCGCCACGCCTTTGAACCCTCCTTCGGCCCATGTGCTTCTACGCAAAGAGACTCGGTGCATGGGGGACAGAGACGCGGAAATGCGAACGACTTCTCCGTTCAATACTGCTTTTCAGGCATTGGTGGTATGTCAAGGGACGATTTTGAGATTGTGCAGCCACGGCCTTCCCAAAGATCATGTGGTAGTCCGGTTCTTTTTCAATTACTTCAAACTTCACGCTTGATTGGATTGGCCCTACCGCCAGCCTCCAAGTTGATGTAGCCGTATGTGCTAGTTTGGTTGCCCTCGAAATCCGGCCATCGTAGCGGGTCTGTCGTACGATCTCATTAGGTCGCACCTTGGCAGCTTTGAGTGTCTTGAGAGTGATGACATTGGAAGATGCACCCGTGTCAATGAGCGCCTTTCGAAACTCTATGTTCTTGACGAGAGCCGTAACATGCAAGGCCCTTGCCAGACCGTCTTCTACCATCATGTCGTCGTTTATGAAAACAATATTGTTGGCGGATCTTCCGGGGATCCTTGAGTCCCCGTGGGTGCAGGAACTAGTGATGCGTTTAGTGCTATTCGGTTGATAGCAGAGAATGTTTTTATCCGCTGGTCCTTGGAGAGGTGCAAAAGAATTCACATAAGTTTTCTATCAACATGGTCGCCTCCCGGTCCGCCGGCTTCCAACCGGACGAAACCGTTGATTTGAGCACGCTCATTCGGGATATTAGTCCCCTGCTCTTGATCTCCCGGGGAGCATGGATCACTTGGCCCCGATACTAGATTGATGAGGAAGTCGAGTATGCCGGTAATCGCGTCCTTCATTAGGTCCATGTTTCGCGTGGATCTCCCGAACACGTATCGTGTCAACCAGCCTTGGGACCTCTCCATTGGTGGTGCCGCTTTCGTAAAATTGAGGAGTTATCATGACCTTGGGCTGATCCATGTTTGTGGAGATTGCCTGATAGCCACCATGCTTGCGCGAAATTTGCTGATGGGAGCTAGAACTTGATGTTGTAACCGAAAGATCAATCCTCCCGCCGTGGTCGCCAATTGTTTATGGGTGAAAATCGTTTCACTGATTTCGGTAATTTCGGTGAGTGAGTGAGAAATTGATTCAAACCCTAAACAAATGTGCCGCACGTGAGCACTTTATAGATTCGAGAGATCGATCTCGTACAAGTCCTACTAAACCAAGAAATGGCCGCTCCAGACTTGCTTCGGTCACAAAGTGGAGGAGAAGGGTTGATTTGGGGAGGGAAGCAAAGAAAGGTGTTGAGGAGAGTAGTATCTCGACTTGTATCGTAAAGTGAAAGCTTAGGAAGCTTGCAAGAGATGGAAGCTTTTGAGAGAGCTTGCAAAGTTGCCTTTCCGAGAGTGTAAGTGTAGTATATTTCTCCCGACCGAGACTTGTTGTCCGGTGGAAATAGGTAAGACCTATTTATACAAGTCGAGATTGAAACGTACTGCCTCATGAAGGAAGAGAGTAAAGGGTGAAATAATGGGAGGAGGTAGTAACCGCATGGTTTAATGGGCGAAAACGTTTTTCACCATTATTTTCTCTTTTATTTGACCGCTTTATTCCTTTTCACGCTTTCTTAATGTGAGCGTAGTGTACGCCGCATGTCAGTGACCGCCAAACCAAAACCCTAAAGAAGCATCCCCGCCAGTGTCGATGTCTCGAGTGTTGGTTGCATCTTGAGTGCAAGTGGCGCCGCTAGTGGCACGTGTGGCATGTGCCAATGGCATGCGCGAATGCCTTGGTGGTAGTTTGCACGGTTTGCAAGTTAGGCTACCAATGTGTGTGCTTGGCATGTGCCAATGGCATGTGCGGAATGCCTTGGTGGTAGGTTGCACGGTTTGCAAGTTAGGCTACCAAATGTGTGTTTGGCATGTGCCAATGGCATGTGCGGAATGCCTTGGTGGTAGGTTGCACGGTTTGCAAGTTAGGCTACCAACCAAATGTGTGTTTTGGCATGTGCCAATGGCATGTGCGGAATGCCTTGGTGGTAGGTTGCACGGTTTGCAAGTTAGGCTACCAACGTGTGTGTTTGGCATGTGCCAATGGCATGCGTGGCCATTAGGGCCGTGACCTTGATAGAGAAACTAGCTAGCGAGCATGTTGGCATGTGCCAAAGGCATGCGTGGCCGTTATGGCCGTGATTTTGCTAGGGAAACTAGCTAGCGAGCATGTTGGCATGTGCCAATGGCATGCATGGCCGTTAGGGCCGTGATTTCGCTAGGGAAACTATCTAGCGAGCATGTTGGCATGTGCCAATGGCATGCATGGCCGTTAGGGCCGTGACCTTGATAGAGAAACTAGCACGGCGCGAGCATGTTGGCATGTGCCAATGGCATGCGTGGCCGTTAGGGCCGTGTTTTTGCTAGGGAAACTAGCTAGCGAGCATGTTGGCATGCGCCAATGGCCTGCATGGCCTTAGGGCCGTGACCTTGATAGGAAACTAGGCGCATGTTGGCATGTGCCAATGGCATGCGTGGCCGTCGTTTGGCATGGCCGTGATTTCGCTAGGGAAACTAGCTAGCGAGCATGTTGGCATGTGCCAATGGCATGCGTGGCCATGTTAGGGCCGCAAGTTCGCTAGGGAAACTAGCTAGCGAGCATGTTGGCATGTGCCAAAGGCATGCGTGGCCGTTAGGGCCGTGGCTTCGCTAGGGAAACTAGCTAGGAGCATGTTGGCATGTGCCATTGGCGCGTGCGGCCATGTTGACCTAGTTGCAAGTTTTGCAAGCCTAGGGCGCTATGTTTGGCGTGGGCCAAAGGCATAGCGGCTTGGAAATATGGCTTGCGGCACGTGTTGGCATGTGCCAATGGCACGTGCGGCCATGTTGACCTAGTTGCAAGTCTTGCAAACCTAGGGCGCTATGTTGGGCGTGGGCCCAAAGGCATAGCGGCTTGGAATTTGGCGTGGACATGGTGCGCACGGCTTGCGGAATGTGTTGGCATGTGCCAATGGCACATGCGGCCATGTTGACCTAGTTGCAAGTCTTGCAAACCTAGGGCGCTATGTTGGGCGTGGGCCAAAGGCATAGCGGCTCGGAAATATGTCTTGCGACACGTTTTGGCATGTGCCAATGGCACGTGCGGCCATGTTGACCTAGTTGCAAGTCTTGCAACCTAGGGCGCTATGTTTGGCATGGGCCAAAGGCAGAGCGGCTTGGAAATATGGCTTGCGACACGTTTTGGCATGTGCCAATGGCACGTGCGCCATGTTGACCTAGTTGCAAGTCTTGCAAACCTAGGGCGCTATGTTTGTGCGTGGGCCAAAGGCATATCGGCTTTGGAGATATGGCTTGCGACACGTTTTGGCATGTGCCAATGGGACGTGCGGCCATGTTGACCTAGTTGCAAGTCTTGCAAACCTAGGGCGCTATGTTGGGCGTGGGCCAAAGGCATAGCGGCTTGGAAGTATGGCGTTGTTGCCATGGTGCGCCAATGGCATGTGCGGCGCTTGGTTTGGCATGGTTGCCATGGTGCGCGCAGAGTGCGGCTTGGTTTGGCATGGTTGCCATGGTGCGCAAAGATGCGGCTTGGTTTGGCATGGTTGCCATGGTGCGCAGTATGCGGCTTGGTTTGGCATGGTTGCCATGGTGTGCAGTATGCGGCTTGGTTTGGCATGGTTGCCATGGTGCGCAGAGTGCGGCTTGGTTTGGCATGGTTGCCATGGTGCGCAGTATGCGGCTTGGTTTGGCATGGTTGCCATGGTGCGCAAAGATGCGGCTTGGTTTGGCATGGTTGCCATGGTGCGCAAAGATGCGGCTTGGTTTGGCATGGTTGCCATGGTGCGCAAAGATGCGCGGCTTGGTTTGGCATGGTTGCCATGGTGCGCAGATGCGGCTTGGTTTTGGAATTAGGGTTCCGTGTTGAAAACCCTAATCTGGTATTTTGAAAAATACCCCTATTAATTATTTACACCTGAGTTAAATGCTCTTAGTTAATGTGTTGCGGGTAACACTAGGTCATGGGGTTTTACGATTTTACCCCTTGTCTAAAATCCACCATCAACAGTAGTATATTCTTCTTTTATCTGGCGAATAGCCAACTGGGAATCACTGGTGACCCTCACATTCTCCAACTTCATTTCTATTGTGAATCGTAAAGCATGTATTATAGCTTCATATTTTGTTTCATTGTTGGTAGATGCAAATTCCAATATGAAAGAAAAAGCCATTTTATTGCCTTCTGGCGATATTACAATGATCCCAATTCCGTTACCTTCTCCATTTGACGATCCATCTACTAGTATCTCCCATCTGTTTGGCTCAATTAATAAATCCCTTGGATTTCCATGTTCTTCTTTTATATCCATCATTTCTTCCACTGCTTCATCCTCTTCCAACGGAAATTCTGCTAAAAAGTCTGCGACAACTTGTGATTTGGGTGAGGATAGTATTTCATACTTAAAATTGCAATGACTTATTTGAGCATTCCATCTTTCAAACCTTCCTGACCTTTTCGAATTTTTCATTACTGATTCAATTGGTATTTTTTTTATTACCTTAACTGTGTGTGCTTCGAAGTAGATGCGAAGTTTAAATGTTGCGTAAACTAATGCCAAAATTAATTTTTCAATTTTTGAATAATTTCTCTCCGCGGCATTGAATGTTTTGCTGATGTAATAGATTGGCTTTTCCACTCAAGCGTCCATTCGTTAGCAGAACACCGCACTTAATGCATGCGAGGTTGTCGCAAGATAAATTAACAATTCTTCCTCCGGTTTTGCTTTTTGCAAAATTGATATATCCATTAGATGTTCTTTTATTCCTTGTAAAGCTTTTTCACATTCATCTGTCCATCTAAATTTCGCTCCCTTTTTTAGTATGTTGAAAAAATGTTTACATTTGTCAGATGATCGCGAGATGAATCTTCCCAACGAAGCCAACAGTCCATTTAACTTCTGAACATCTTTTACTGTCGCTGGTGTTGGCATATCACGAACTGCTTGTACTTTCTCTGGGTCAACTTGTATTCTTTCTTTTGACACAATGTAACCTAAATTTTTTCCTGATGCAACTCCAAAGGTGCATTTTTCTAGATTTACTTTGATGTTGAATTGCCTCATTTGTTCAAAAATTTCTTTCAAGTCCTGTACATGGTCTTTTGCTTCTTTACTTTTTATTAACATATCATCCACATACACCTCCAGTGTTTTGTGTATCCATTTCGCGAACACCTTTTCTACCATCCTTTGGTATGTCGCTCCGGCATTTCGCAAACCAAACGGCATTTTTGTATAACAATATAATCCTCTTGGAGCGAAGAAATCAAATGTTCTTGGTCTTCTTCAACGAGTGGAATTTGATTGTAGCCTTTGTATCCATCAAGGGATGATATCCTTTCATTTCCGCCGCCGATTCAACCATTTGCGGGATATCCGGCAACGAAAACTATCTTTTGGACAAGCTTTATTTAGATCAGTAAAATCTGTACAAATTCTTATCCCTTTTTTCTTCTTAGGGACTACGACCATATTTGCTATCCATTCAGGATATTTTGCTTGTCTAATGATTCCTGCACCTAGCATCTTCTACAATTCTTCTTCTATTTGGGGATGATATGCTGTTGCGATTTTTCTAATTCTTTGTTTGAATGGTCTTGCATTTCTGTCAATTTCCAATTTATGGCACGCCACAGTCGGATCTATACCAGGCATTTCATCCATATCCCATGCGAAAATATCTTTGTAATCTCGCAACAGATCAACGGTTCTTTTTTCTTCATCTGCTTCCATGTTAGTCCCAATTTTTAACATCTTGGGTTCTTCTTTAGTTTCAACGTTCACTTCCTTTGTTTGCTCCGCTGCGATGTAACTAGCCTTCGGTTCTCCCATAGGTGTTGGTCCTTTCATTTCTTTCGCAAGCTCATTCTCTTCTTCCGAAACTTCGCTAGGTATTCCTTTTCCTTCTTTTGCTCTTATCATATAAATTCTAAATTTTTCTTATTTTTTAGATGCTTTTGCCATCTTTTTGCGATCTTTTCGCTTCTTCACCTGTTCTTCATAATATTTTTTTACTTCGACTTGATAATACATTCTTCCTTTATCAGCATCTCCTTTGATCTCGCCAATCCCATTTGGCGTTGGGAATTTAATACATTGATGAAATGTTGATGCTACAGCTTTAATAGCGTGTACCCATGGTCTCCCTAACAACATGTTGTATGACGATTCCATATCCACTACACATAACGTCACCTGTGTTTCAATTTCTCCTAGCAGGATTCGTAATTTTACTCCCCTTTAGGTTTCGTTATAGACTTACCAAAACCATGGATATGATACGTTGGGGGAATCATTTCTTCATTTTTGTATCCTAATTTTTTGTAGGCATGGTAAAACATGATACTTACCATACTTCCTGTATCCACCAAAACTCTATTTATCGCCCATTCTTCCGCTGCTTTTGCTGGTTCTCTTCCTTCTTTACTTGTATTTATCGTAATCACTAGTGGAGATGTGTGATTCAAGCTCTCTCTTGGTATCTCTGTTGCTGTGAATGTTATCTTCTGTTTTTCCCAAACTTTCAAAGGCAATATCTTCTCCATGGTTGTGATCTTTTTTCCTTCAAAATCTCGTTTATGTATTCTTCCTTTGAAGTTTTCATGAAATTCATTAATCATTATTTTTGTAATCAAACTATATTCCGTATTTTCATCACATTCTTTGGTTTTTAACTTCTCTACTTCATCTCGATTTAACATTTTGTTTCCTCATTTTCTTGATTTGAATGACTTTAATTACAATCTTTTATCTTCAATCTTCCATCAATCCCTCGTTTCTAGCGCCATTATGTAGTTGCAGGAAATCCTACACTACACCCTCACTAGAATATACACAATTAAGTCATTTTAAGATGAACAATTACGATTCTTATTGATTGAATTCTTGAATGTTTACAATATGAAATAAAAATGAGTTATAGAATTAAAATCACTTTAAAACTTTCTCTCTCCTAATGACTTGCCTAACAATTCAAAAAAGAACCTTCTCACAACAGACTTGCTCAACTCTTTATATAGGGTAGTATACAATGGATGACAGCTAAGCTTTCCTTTATTTTCGAGAACGATTTGCGAAATATCGCAAGTGTACAAGTATACAACCTCGCAACACTCCTAAACTTCACTAGATCTTCACATCTTTCTCGTGTTTTGGCTGTCGTCATTCATTGCGTCATTTATAGTACTCTTCTGCGACGCCTTCGTAATGTTGTCGTTTATTAATCTCGCGAGGTATTGATGTTGCGATATTCTGATCCTACAGAATCAATCAAAGTTCTGAGATGAAGAGAAATTTGATGATTTATATCTATTTTGATTGATGGAACAATCTCAATGAAAAGGCGAGGGTACCCAAATATACCTCAAGCTAAAACTTTTCCTACCTATAAGTCCTTTCTCCGAAAGTGATTGTCTATGGACTAAGTCAAGACAATACAACTAATCGATTTACACTTCGTGTGATCGTCTATGGATACGAGATCGAGACAATACACAACAAAGTATGTTTACTTGTGTTTGAGGGTGAAAACTGTTTCTGCTGATTTCGGTAATTTCGCGTGAGTGGGTGAGAAACTGAGTCTAAACCCTAAACAATGTATTGCAAGGGAGTACTTTAGATTCAAGAGATCAATCTGTACAAGTCTGGCCTAAACCAAGAAATGGTCGTTCCAGACTTGCTTCACCACAAAAGTGAAGGAGAAGGGTTGGTTTTAGGATGGAAGCGAAGAAAGTGTTGAGACTAGAATAGTTGATTCTCGAAGAGTAGTTGTTTGACTTGTATCGTAAAGTGAAAGCTAACAGATGGGAAATCTAGCAAGTGGTTTCGAGTGTTGTATGCTCCCCGACCAAAACTTGTTGTTTGGTGGAAATAGGTAAGACCTATTTATACAAGTCGTAACATAACGTACTCTGGTCTCGTAGAAAATGGAAACTACCGAGTAAAGTGGAAGGAGGTGATAAATGGGTAACACCGAATTGATGTTCCATAATGAAAGGAGCGTTTCACCATTATTCCTTGTATTTACTAACCGACTCATTCTTATGACACTTTCATGTAACGGGCGTATTGTACGCCGCACGTTGTAAACCGCCAAACCAATACCCTTTAAGAGTATCCCCCAGTTTGTGACATGTGTTAGATGTCTCGAGTGTGTTCATGGAAAAACGTGTAGCAAGGTGTTACGTGTGGCATGGTGGCATGTGTCACACACCCATTTAATCGCCTAAAATTTTCATGGGTCATGACCGGCAATGATTGTGGTTCAAGAATCAACTTCACCCAAAATCATTCAGCCTTGCATACTTGCACCAAAGTACGCATCTGCCTTCACTCATAAGGCATTGCACAACGGAAGTCTTTTCTTCTTTCTCTCTAACTCTTCATGCCCCCATAAACATAAGAGGTTCTGCCATGTACTTAACCAATTCTCACACAACACCAGAAACATAATGAACACAAAGGATACTGCAACAAACCTATTTTATTGCACTAAAGGAAGATTACAAAATTCGTCCATCACATGGACCAAAAACAGGCCATTCACCCTCTTGGTGAATGCCTAAAACTCTCTCTACATGAGACTAACTCTCTCCTATGTAGCCTACTGATTTTTCCCACTCCTTAGGACTATTTATACAATAGTTACAATGGCCAAAACCGTGCACAACACTTGCACACGCATGGAACATACCATGTGTCCCATCGTGTTTCCATAACCGCCAATCCGTTTCAACCGCCACCTTTTGTGTTGTCATGCAGATTGAAGCCACACTTGTCTTGAACGGTTAGGGACACTCTACTAAGGCTATGAACTCATTTCATAAGCCTTCTAACTTGTCTCGCCCCTTTGGCATGCTTGTGAAACTCGTAACTAACTTGCAACCGTCACTTGAGCCGTATTGCACACTTGTTGTGCCATACTGGATTCTGTCTTGCGCCAACGTTCATCCCTCTTGGCCCTGCATGCTTATCATTCTAAACTCATGCACGGACATTCCTTAAGCTTCGAACATCGATGCCATCTCCTTAAGATCACTCTAGTTACTCATGCGTCATATATGCTTCACTTCGCCAATTAGCTTGACAATAGTAATGCAACTCTTGCATTACCTCTTGTTTGCATTATTCAAGCTTTGGCCAACCTTGAATATATGCCATAGACCAACTCTCAGTCTATTCTTCACTCTTGCATCCTCCTTGAGCTTGGGCCAACTCAATTCAATTGATATGCATCGATGCCAACATCGCATGTTGCATCTGTCACTTTGGCCATGTCTTGCCAAACCTTCAATGAAGCTTCATTGTGTCGGCCAATAAGCTTCATCACTTAGCCAAATGTGTTTACAATGTAATGCTGCACTTTCACTACATTGGCCCTGTGGGTTTATGCCATTCTTGACACTTGCCAATCTATACAGTAATACCGCTATTATGGCTTGCGTTGCACTATTATAGCTTACGTTGCGCTATTATGGCTTCGCATTGCACCATTACGGCGGACCACAGACTTGGCCTGCAACTCTGTAACGCGTAATCATTATGCATCACTTGCAGTACCGTAATAGACCTCCCCCACCTAATCCGTTCAACGCCCTCGTTGAACGCAACAAAGTATACTCGTTATACTTGTTCTCTGGCCTTGTACGCTTCTGAGCCCTTCTCTGAAATCAGCAAACTTTGTTTGGCCTTCATTCTTGCCAAAACTCTTATGCCTAGTGCAAAATGCCATCACTTAGCTTACTGCCTTGCCATTGATCCTACTGACTTGTATTGTTGTTGTCACGTTGATCAGACGTTCTAACTCTCACTACAATCGCATATCAACACCCAAATGCGACTTGGAAATTCTTCTTGCCAATTCCCTGAATTATGCTTGAACTTGAATTATGCTTGAACTTCGCATGAATCATTTGTGCCTAAGTGTACACAAGTAATGATTATTCCCAACTGATCACACTGATCATTGCCATAGTCTTATGCCTTCACTTTCTGAATTTAGTTGCACCACGCAACTTGACAAGACTTATACAAGACTTGACTTCAATTCTTCAATCATATGTGCCTACGCCAAATCATTCCATGCCTTAAGGTATGCACTCTACGACTTCATACCACTCTTAGTGTAACACCCCGTGTTTTTAGCATGGCGCATGCTAAAAGATGCGCCATTTGCTTGTGTGAGATGCATTTGTCCCTGGGCCATATCTGGTGCTAAGTAAGGCACATCGCATATGCATATTGGCTAAGGCCAATATGGCATTGGTTGGAAGCTACATTGGCCAAGAGCCAATCTTGCATCAAATGATGCATTAGGTCACTGGGTAGATGACCTTTGGAAGTGTACGCCAACATGGCCGGACATCGGTAGGCAGAGGACGGCCAACATGGCCGGATATCGGTTTAGCAGGACGGCCAACATGGCCTGGACATCGGGTTGGCGAGGACGGCCAACATGGCCGGACATCGGGTTGCAATGGACGGCCAACATGGCCGGACATCGGAGTTGGCATTGGTAGTGAACAGCCATCTTGGCCTAAGTTATTCAGAAAATACATGGCAACGGCCATGAATAGTAAACTAGGAGTTGATGAAAGATTTTTGGTCCCCTTTTCATACTTGTAGAAATTCCATTAAGACATATATAGGGAGGGGTAGTTGGTTGATGGTGCATATGCGGACTATGCACCAAGTAAGCTTCATAGCTTAGTTTTAAGAGTATAAATGATGCCTAAGGATCATTTATAGTTGCGTAGCCTCGCGAAGAGGGCATTTGATGCTTAGCCATCATTATGCCATATTATGGACCAAACATGCATCACTTGGATGCATTCCGACGGAAATCGGCCTATACGGACTAGGCCGTTTCCATTATTGCTTGGCCACGACCTAGCAAACGAGTTGGAATAAGTTGCTTGTCCCTTCGTGATGAACTACGGTCTGTGCTTGATCCCTTTAGAGTAGGGAAGGGTACGTAGGCAGCCGCAATGAGTTGCAGGATTGCGGTCCAAAGACGTTGTCGCTCATATCATCTAATTTAGAGATGATTACGGACTTTGGCCTCTCATATCATCTCCCTCGGCAGCCTCGACGCAAGAGATGATTGTGGCCGTACTTGATGAGGCTAGTTGCATTCCATTCCTTGATGCTCGTACTTCCTATCAAGGCGTTCGACATAGGCTAAAAACCCGAGTGTCGTAATTTAGCTCAAGAGGAGTCCATTTTGATGGGAAACGGCCCAAAGATCAAGACATGTTGTGGTCACCAGAATTTAGCCAAATTCCATCGTTTATGGCCTTAAAAGGTCGTTTTTGCCGTATTAAGGAAGTTTTTGCTTTCCTTAATAAACCCTTTGCGGAACAAGGGTAAGTTGGAATGGTGTGGAAGCTAAGTTAGATGCATCATGCTCCACGAGCATGCTTGCGAGGGCAATTGAACGTGCATTTTCCTAGCCCTAAGGCCCGGATCGTAGCTTCATCATCATGGCGCATCGGGGGAGTTACGGCCTGCGGGGAAACGCGCCAAAGGCGTAATTTTCTGGTCCGTCACACTTAGTATGCTCCACAATCTATAGCCTTTGCTGCACCTTGCAAACATCAGCACTTTCACTAGATTTGGCCTCCAAATCATATTACAAACTTCACCTTCTTAGACTTGCATCATCTATATGCCAAAGAACCCGCACCTTGCTGTTCTTTGCTTGCATTGTCGAAACATCATGATTGAAATGCATGACTCTGGTATAGTCATGACTTAGGATACCCGTGACATCACAACGCCTCTTTGGGCCAGGCATCCTCTTCACGCGCCTTTGAAACCAGCAATTTAAGCATCACTTGCTCTTTGAAACTGCTACGCTTTAATGTAGCGGAAAAACAACATCATGTTCTTCCTGACTATGAGTTACTCTCAACTCATATACTTGATGGACTTACATCTTCATTCTTGCTGCGTTAATCCGTGCATTCGCTGCCAAATGCCTTCGCACTTCCACATAACTCTCAACAGCAAACTCGACTATGCCACCAACTCTTCTATTTGCTTCTTTCACTTTCAGTGTCTTCTATTGCATATTTTGGCTTAATATGCTGTGTAGCATCTTCCACGCGAACTAGCTTTACTTTGAACGAAAGAGGCAAGATCTTTCACTTCAAATACCCTCATTCACTACTACCTTACATAGAGAGACTTCATTCCAACACCTAGGTCCACTCGACCTAAACTGAAAGTATACTCAAACTTGAGCAAATACTGTGCCAACCGATTGCAACTTGTAAGACCTAACAAGCCTTGCAATACGACTTCAACTTCGCTCTAAGCAACAATGGAAGCGAGACAAAGACCTACCGTCCCCAATGTAGCAATTCACTTTGCCACATGCACTCTTCCAACTATCAACGTTCGTATGCCACTCCCATAACGAAGCACACTATAATTGACAATTAGTTGAATACTCCTTTAGACTGATGCTATCATTTTGCTTTAGCTGTCATGAAGATTTCTTCAATAATGGACACATGCCATCTTTATGCATCACCACTACTTTGTCCTTCTTTTTCATGCATTTACAATTCGCCTAACTTGCATTTCTTCACGCATTATGCATTCTGGCCATGCCCAAATCCCATTTGGCGCATGCTACTGTTGCATACATGCTATGCCAATTAGCACCCAAATCTTGACACAAACTTGTGCACCTTTGCACAACTTGAACGAACTTTACTTGGTGATTCTGAGCATCACCATAGAGCACAGCAAAGTCATATCACTCGATGACTTCCCGCGGACAATTATCTTGGACAATATTAACAAGGCACAATCCTTGCAAATGAGGCGCCACCGCCACATTCCATGAAGCAAGAATGCCGCATTCTTCTTCAAACTTGGAACTCATTTTACTGCCCATGCACATCTGGTTACTCTTGTCTTTCCCCTTCGCCAAAATCAACTTGAGTAGCAACAATTGTTGATTTTCAGTTGACAAGAACATCCGCTTGTGGTTTTGATCAAATGCAGGTCTTTGGACACCCTTGTCCAAGCATAATGATCCCACTCATAAACCAGGTGTAACCACACTCCTTGTGCGCATCTAGCATCAACAAATAACTCTTTGCAAACGCAAGACCGTGGTGTATCGGTTTTCTCCTAACTTGCGCTTCTGTCTTCAGCCTTTACATAAGCTTTATGCTAGATAAGAATTGGCCATCCAATTCTTCCTTTATGGCATCACATTGCCACAAACATGCTGGTTCACAACTGCAATTTTGCATTACCACCAAGGTATATGCATTCAAGAGAGATAACTATAATCCTCCATCAACTGGCTACAATGAAAACACTTTCAATCTATCACATAGACATGTTCTTCATCTACTTTGCCACTGCAAAGGCCAACAACATCTTTGAGTTCAGGAATTTCCCCTAAAATTCCCATTACAACTTGTAATGTACTCGCTACTGATAACACAACGAAAGAATGCATTCCCAATGCATAATCTTCGCATACTTGTGAGAAACATGGACTTTAAACACCTGACTTGCACCATAGAAGTCAGCATACTCCTTAGTTTTGTCATGCAATCACTTGAAAACCCGGTTTCAATGATTCTCGCGCGTTCTCCTAACACTTTGGGATGGAATTTTGACACCTTTGTCATAAACTTTCATGGTCTGCTGCTACTTCAAGCTTCAAGTTCATTCCAATTGATCTTTCCACACAAGAACAACTTCTTCTAGTCTCCATACTAGTGAAACCTAAATAATTCTTCACTGAATTTGACAAACACATGACATTAACTTGAGTAAAAGAGAGAAAATCAAGAATCAGTGTCCCCTAACACACTCCGATACTCAGCCTTGTCACACGCCCATTTAATAGCCTAAAATTTTCATGGGTCATGACCGGCAATGATTGTAACTTCACCCAAAATCATTCAAATTTTGCATACTTGCACCAGTACGCATCTGCCTTCACTCATAAGGCATTGCACGACGGAAGTCTTTCTTCTTTCTCTCTAACTCTTCATGCCCCCATAAGCATAAGAGGTTCCGCCATGTACTTAACCAATTCTCACACAACATCAGCAACATAATGAACACAAAGGATACTACAACAAACCCATTTTATTGCACTAAAGGAAGATTACAAAACTCGTCCATCACATGGACCAAAAACAGGCCATTCACCCTCTTGGTGAATGCCTAAAACTCTCTCTACATGAGACTAACTCTCTCCTATGTAGCCTACTGATTTTTCCCACTCCTTAGGACTATTTATACTATAGTTAAAATGGCCAAAACCATGCACAACACTTGCACACACATGGAACAGCCATGTGTCCCATCAGGTAGTTTCCTTAACCGCCAATCTGCTTTTCAACTGCCACCTTTTGTGTTGTCATGCAGATTGAAGCCACACTTGTCTTGAACGGTTAGGGACACTCTACTAAGGCTATGAACTCATTTCATAAGCCTTCTAACTTGTCTCGCCCCTTTGGCATGCTTGTGAAACTCGTAACTAACTTTAAACCGTCACTTGAGCCGTATTGCACACTTGCTGTGCCATACTGGATTCTGTCTTGCGCCAACGTTCATCCCTCTTGGCCCTGCATGATTATCATTCTAAACTCATGCACGGACATTCCTTAAGCTTCAAAAATCGATGCCAGCTTCTTAAGCTCACTCTAGTTACTCATGCGTCATATATGCTTCACTTAGCCAATTAGCTTGACAATAGTAATGCAACTCTTGCATTACCACTTGTTTGCATTATTCAAGCTTTGGCCAACCTTGAATATATACCATAGACCAAATATTAGTCTATTCTTCACTCTTGCATCCTCCTTGAGCTTGGGCCAACTCAATTCCATGGATATGCATCGATGCCAACATCGCATGTTGCATCTGTCACTTTGGCCATGTCTTGCCAAACCTTCAATGAAGCTTCATTGTGTCGGCCAATAAGCTTCATCACTTAGCCAAATGTGTTTACAATGTAATGCTGCACTTGCACTACATTGGCCCCGTGGGTTTATGCCATTCTTGACACTTGCCAATCTATACAGTAATACCACTATTATGGCTTGCATTGCACTATTATAGCTTACGTTGCGCTATTGTGGCTTCACATTGCACCATTACGGCGGACCATAGACTTGGCCTGCAACTCTGTAACGCGTAATCATTATGCATCACTTTCAGTACCGTAATAACATGCCAGTGGTCATGGTAGAGTCGACATGGCTTTGCCAAAGAATAGGCGCGGACAAATTTGGGGTTTAGATGCAAACCGTGATGTTTTGGCTTTGGGCCGTAAGTTAGGTGGCGAACTTGAACGGTCGAGATCCGTATCTCAAAGGGAAGGCTAGCCGTTGATTATTGCAACCCTCCATTTTAGCAGCCAACGTTGAGCATGGCTTTTCCATAGAGTGGGCGCGACCAAATTAGGGTTTAGGTGCAAACAGTGTGTTTTGGCTTTGGGCCGCAAGTTGTCATGCGTCAGGTGGCGAACTTGTGTGGTCGAGATCTGCATCTCAAAGAGAAAGGTAGCCGTTGATTATTGCAACCCTTCATTTGTAGCAGCCAGCGTTGAGTCATGGCCTTGTCAAAGAGTAGGCGCGGCCAAATTAGGGTTTAGGTGCAAACCGTGATGTTTGGCTTTGGGCCGCAAGTTGCCATGCATCAGGTGGCGAACTTGTGTGGTCGAGATATGCATCTCAAAGAGAAGGGTAACCGTTGATTATTGCAACCCTTCGTTTGTAGCAGCCAGCGTTGATCATGGCTTGGTCATAGAGTAGGCGCGCTCAAAATTAGAGTTTAGGCGCAAACCGTGATGTTTGGCTTTGGGCCGCAAGTTGCCATGCGTCAGGTGGCGAACTTGTGTGGTCGAGATCTGCATCTCAAAGAGAAGGGTAGCCGTTGATTATTGCAACCCTTCGTTTGCAGCATCCGAGCGTTAAGCATGGCTTGGTCATAGAGTAGGCGCGCCAAAATTAGGGTTTGGGCGCAAACCGTGATGTTTGGCTTTGGGCCGCAAGTTGCCATGCGTCAGTTGGCGAACTTGTGTGGTCGAGATCTGTATCTCAAAGAGAAGGGTAGCCGTTGATTATTTCAACCCTTCGTTTGCAGCAGCCAGCGTTGATCATGGCTTTGTCATAGAGTAGGCGCAGCCAAAATTAGGGTTTAGGCCCAAACCGTGATGTTTGGATTTGGGCCGCAAGTTTCCATGCGTCAGGTGACGAACTTGTGTGGTCGAGATCTGCATCTCAAATAGAAGGGTAGTCGTTGATTATTGCAACCCTTCGTTTGGTAGCTGGCGGCATGAAAGTATGGCCGGCAAGCTAGGATTTTGGTGTAGTTAGGCGCGACCACAATTAAGGCTTGGCGTTGGGCCACAAGTTGCCACGCGTTAACTGGTGACTTTGGACGGTTAATATATGCATCTTAGATGGAAAGGTGGCCGATGATTGTTGCAACCCTTCGTTTTGGCAGCCAGTGACGTGAAGGAAAGGCTGGCATGGTATAGGCGCGGCCAAAACTAGGGTTTAGTGCAAACCATTGTGTTTGGCTTTGGGCCGCAAGTTGCCATGCATTAGGTGGCGAACTTAGATGGTCGAGATCTGCATCTCAAAGATAAGGGTAGCCGTTGATTATTACAACCCTTTGTTTTGGCATGGAGAAGTGGCTGACATGGTTTTCCATTGGCACGGTGGTGCGGCTGGCATGGTTGGCATGCCTTGGTGCAGAGACATGGCTGGCATGGTTTTTCATTGGCACGGTGGTGCGGCTGGCATGGTTGGCATGCCTTGGCGCAGAGACGTGGCTGGCATGGTTTTCCATAGGCACGGTGGTGCTGCTGGCATGGTTGGCATGCCTTGGCGCAGAGACGTGGCTGGCATGGTTTGCCATTGGCACGGTGGTGTGGCTGGCATGATTGGTATGCCTTGGCGCGGAGACGTGGCTGGCATGGTTTTCCATTGGCACGATGGTGCGACTGGCATGGTTGGCATTCCTTGGCGCGGAAACGTGGCTGGCATGGTTTTCCATTGGCACGGAGGTGCAGCTGGCATGATTGGCACGCCTTGGTGCGGCCGGCATGGTTGGCATGCCTTGGCGCAGAGACGTGGCTGACATGGTTTGCCATTAGAACGGTAGGAGAATTAGGGTTAGGTGTATACAGAGGTGATGTCAGTTAATACTAAGGGTTCTATCGTGGAACATGACACATGTATAAAAAAAGGTACCCTAGTAATTCGTACGTAAATACGCTGATTGTTTCAATAAATGCGTTGTTGGTCATAGTGATGTCATGCCGATGTACAGTTTTACGATTTTATCCCTAAGCTAAAAACCACCATCAACATTATGTCCCCTGCTTAGCTCGGAACATGAGCATTGTTACGAGGCAAGCATAAGATGGTGACAGACGAGGACAAAATCGAAGCAATGGGTCATGAAAGATGACTAGGAAGATTCGTCTAACCTTTTTCGAGAGCGTTTTGAGAATCCGTGATTCTTGCGTTGGCGGCCTTGCATGAATTCTACTTGCGTCGTTACTGGATAGACCATGAAATGGTAGAAGCGGTTGCTGGCTGAGATGCAGGATGTCAGCTTGGTTTGGCCACACGTCATCTTGATCGACTAGGGAACGCAGAGGCGTTGGCTTAGCGCTGTCGGCGTTGGTCGGCTTAGAATGGGAGCCACAGGTATTGCGCGACCTGGAATGGAGTCGCTAGTATCGATTGGCTTGGCGCGGCTTTGTCTAAATTAGGGTTTGGTATGCTGAAACCCTAATTAGCGCCCTTTACTAGAATCGCTGTAGAATTCTCGTACAGACTCGGATTTTGATGGTCCGCCCCTCCATTCTGCACGGAAAAGAATTTCCTATCTCCAACGTGGGAATATTTAGGTTTTGAGCTCGTTCGGGAGGTGGAATAGCTCGAAAGTAAAACTCAAGAAGAATTCAGGAGGGATGTTGGTAGCAACTTGCCCAAATTAGGGTTTGGCGTGTTGAAACCCTAGTTAGTGCGTGTAGTATGCGCGTGCGACATGTTTGGTAAGTGCGTCTGGTAAGCGCGTCTGGCATGCGCGTCTGGCATGCGCATATGGTAAGCGCGTCTAGCATGCGCGTCTGGCTTGCGCGTCTGGCATGCGTGTCTGGTAAGCGCGTCTGGCATGCGCGTCTGATGTAAGCGCGTCTGGCTTGCGCGTCTGGCATGCGCGTCTAGTAAGCACGTCTGACATGCGCGTCTGGCATGCGCGTCTGGCAAGCGCGTCTGACATTGTCTTGGCTGCGGACTGTTGGCGCTGGAACTTTGGCTAACAAGCGGTGATGATAGCGCTAATGGCTTCAGTCCGTGGGACGGTGGAAATGGCACTTGTAAGGCTTGCAGGATGGATCACGGAATGATGGAGCGTTGGCGCTAACTTAAACAGAGTGCTGGAGTCATGGAGAGCAGGTTGAGCGACTGGTGTTCCTCGTGGCCGTCGCTACTGTTGGTTCGGTCATGGAGCGGAGATATTGGCACACTACTTGTTCGGCTATGGGGCATGAGTGTGGTGCGCCCAGACATCACTTCCGTTCATGGAAGTAAGGAATCCTTATTCTGTTCAAACTCTAGAAACTGCGTTCGTATGAAAAGGGGGTATCGACTTTCTTCTGGTTTTGTTGTTCGTCCAGCTCAGTGCTTTCATCTGCAGTATCTGGCTCCTCTTCGTCATTTGTTAGCGGTGGTAGAGCGAGCATTAATGGTAACAAATCAATCTCCAAATCAGCATCAATGCGAGCCAGGAGAACTCAAGGTAGGTTCTCTCGCATGTATCCACCCAACAGTTCCATCGATCTTCTCCAGAATGTGTAATAAGGTTCTGACTCCAGGAGGATGAGTATCTGACCTCTCAAGTGGATTTCAAATTTTACCAAACTCCATTGCACTCTTGGGATGGATGGATGAAATAATGTCAGGGCTAATCTTGGAGATTGTGATTGCGTTGTTGGTTCATCCTTGACTTTAGGTTACTTGGTACCTAGACTTTTGATCGCGATGATGATATACTATAGATGCTTGTATGCTCGAAATCTTCCACAACCATTGGGTGAAGTAGATAAGTTGAGAGATGTTTCGTTGCCGACGTGTTGCTATCATGTCCTCAAGGACTTCATTCCAAACGACATCCTTTGAACCATCTTATGAAACTTGGACTATTGTATGGAATGGGATGCAGTGAGCAATGCCCAGTTATACTTCTGTTAGATCCGATGGTATTGCCGGATATGTGAATGTATCTATGTGGCGTACTTTTGGGGTTTTTGATGTGCGTGTACAGCTTCATGTTGAGAAATTCTGGCGATAAGACTTCGACGGTGATGATGTTGAAATCGGAAATAACCTGGTTGAGGGCAGTGAAAGCGTCCCATGCTGGTAGTCCCCACGTGTAGCATAGTTTTATCGCATCGCCTTGAATCCACGTCTACGGTATTTGATACAAGCTTATTGTACTCTTCTGGATGTGACGCTGGGATGCTCAGAATATCACATGGACGAAATATTCTGGATAGCGAAGATGTAGAAATGACAGAGTTATGTTGCTTGTCGTGGCCCCCTCTGTTTTTTCGAGAAAATGTTTCAGCCGCGTCTCTGGAGTTATCTCATGAGTCTTTGATGGTCGTCGGGATGGACTGCGATGAGCAGTCCCCAGTCGCACTTTTTAGTTTCTGAAGTCATTTTCTCTGAGCAGGCTTGGGATCCGTCGCGGCCTCGTAAAGTGTTGCAGACGCCTTCTAGACAAAGAGGTGATGATATTCTTATGCTACATCCTTGAAGAGTAGATGACCTTGTTGTAACGATCCTCAAGCTCGTCAACGCTATTAGACCAGTCAAGAGACGTTTTAGCCGAAAATAACTCGATTAGTGTAACTCGAACATTTAATTAATAGAAATTAATCTAACAACGATTTAAATACAAAAATAGTATCGCTGGGTAGATCTCGAAAATTTACGCAGAATGGACTACGCGAACGTGTCATTCGAATACCAGACGGAGAATATATCATCGCACATGTGTGAAGGGAAAAATAGTATTATTGCCATTAGACCGTCTGAGGCTGCCCGTATCAATTTTGTGGGTGCCTTAATAAGTTTTGGTCGGCCTTATCCGCCAGTTCAACCGAGAGGATATACTCGCTCTCTTTCTCTTTTCTTCTTCTTTATTCTTCGTTCTTCTTCTTCATATTCTTCTTCTTTCCCTGTTCTTCTTCCTCTGCAAATTTCAGAATTTGTTTGAGAGAGAGACAATCAATCAGTTAAAGCAGATGAATTAAAAGATGTTGCTGCTGGTGATGAAGTGATGAGAGTGGTGTTGATTCTTTGTTAGCAATTGAAGGAGTTAGGGTTTCAGTGAGATGAAGTTATGTAGAAATTGATTAATTAATAGAAGATTTGAGTAGTTAGTGATGAATAACAAAGGAGGTTAGAGTTTAATTGAAGTTCTGAAGTTGTTTTGATGTTAGATTGAAAAGTTAGGGTTCATGAGAAGACCTCAGAGAAGAATCAAGAGTTCGAGTTGGTGATGATTAAGATGAAATTAAGGATGGGTGTTAGGAACGGATCATGAAGAAGAAGTTGTTGTGTTAATTTGGAAGTTTGATTTGAGAAATTGAAGGGTTAGGCTTCATGTGTTCTTCTCCAAATTGAATTAGGGTTCGAGTAGATTTGATAATAAATTGGAGTAGCAGTTAGATGAAGTACAAAGGGGTGGTCGGTGGATTGATGCTGTGAAGCTGTTTAAAGAAGAAATTGGAGATTTGAATAATTAGGATTGAATTAGGGTTTCGTGTAAATGTTCAGAGATGTGCTACAAGAAGAAATTGAAGTTGATGAAGACTATGAGGCGTGTTTTGAAGAGGAATTTGATTGGTAGAAGAGGAACGTGCTAATCAATTGAGGGATGCAACAGAATTTGGGTTACAGGAAACTGTGTGGGTTGTAGTGAACTGAACAAGGGAACGGTGTTGATGAAATGATTGGTGAGAGTTGATGTGGTTGATTCTTGGTGTTAATTGAGCTGAGGTTGTAAATTAGAGTTTATGTTGAATCACTGGGAATTGGTTTAGGTTGCAGTGTGTGGAATTGAAGTATTAAATGGAGATGCAGGTGATGTTGGTTTGATTTAGAATGGATGAGTGTTGTAGATACTGCCGATGAACAGAGTTGAGAAGTTGCAGTTGGGGAATGACTAGTGGCTCGAGAAGTATGAACTGAAACTAGTATTGGAACTGTGTTGGTAGTGTTGTTGTGCAAGAAGAACTGAAGTGAGAATTCAGTTGAATTAGTCTATGATATGTTTGGAACTCTTAGAGTTTGTGTGTGCTGATAAGATGTTTAGGTCAAGTTGGTTGTAATGCTGTCATGGAAAGAGTGTTAGTGAAAGCCTGCAAGTGCAGATCAAGGTAAACTAGTTTGCATTTGTAATTTGAATTCAAAGTTCTTTAAGATTGAATGTATAATGTTAGTTTGGTAGAATTGAAATATAATTAAGAGTTTGGTGTTGCACCATTTTGGTGCATTAGTGTTCTAGCCTGAGCAGAGGCTCATGCCTTGTGTTGTTATATCAGTTAGATATCTTGCTGATTCAGTGTATCTGACTCGGTGTCTGACTTAGTAAATCTGACTGAGTTAACTCAGTGGTCAGACCTGATCAGACTTGACTCAGTGAATCTTGACTAAGTTGCTTTCGTTGACCATTGACTTGACCTTGACTGACGTTGACTGTTAAAGACCTGTTGACTGTTAGCGACCGTTAGTTGACTCTGTTAGACTGGGCCTTTTGTAATGGGCTTGTTAATGGACTTGGGTTTAGGAATAGTTTCATTCTTTGATTGTTTGGACCTTTATGGTCCGAATTAGACTTTGGTTCCTTCTACAAAGTTGTAGATAGTCATAAGACTTAGATAATGGACTATATGACCAACCTAATTGAATTAGTAAACCTTATCTATACTAAAGATAGAGAATGATAATGTGTAAAGTCATAAATGGGCTTAGAACCATTAGATAGAACTATATGATTCTTGTATGAGCCGCCTTGGCTAGATTCTTGAAAGTGCTTGTATGATTAACAGTTAGTCTATATTAACAACGATCGAATCAAAGGATGAACCAATGGATCGTGGACCTCAAGGTATGCGAGGCTTGTCATCAAAAGAGGTGGGAATTGATAACGAACTCTCTTGTATTCATTATTGTTTTACAAATCAATCTTGGTGTTGTGAAATTCATGCATATCTTTGTGTGCTCTGTGTGGTATGAGATGTGTGCCGAAACAATATCAGTATTCTATGGCTAGGGCGATACACCGTAATATTACACGGCTAGGGCGATACACCCCAATATTATTCTTCCTTTATACGTATATCAGTATTCTATGGCTAGGGCGATACACCGTAATATTACTTAATCGGTGTGGAATTGGCATCAATATTACTCTTCCCTTATGTGCGGCAACACATATCTCATACATGGATGTTTACTGTTATTTATGATTGCCTGTGAAGAAGTTTCTACATTATGTTTTATTTTCTTTCCTTGTATTATCGACTTTCAATTAAACTTGCATTGTCTTCGAATCATATTAATGTTTACTTGAAAGCTAGTTGTTATTCCTACTGGCACCCTTTTAGGGATGATGTGCTCACCCATTCCCACTTTCGGGCCAAAGAACAGAGCAGAGTTGCGCAGCGAAAGCTTCAAGGGTTGAGTTTATTAGTTGATTAACTTCTGCTATTTTTGTTATGTTGTATATTTTATTTGTAAACCAAATGACTATTGTATATGTATCATTTGAGAGGAATCCTTATATATATATTTTTCTGAGTGGGGCTAGTCTTGGGTTAAGTTTATTTGTAGCAGATTTCTAAATTGAATATTTAAGTAAAGGATTTAGATTCTTAGTGCCTTTTTATTTAGTTAATCTTTTGGATTAGTCAGCTGCTAGCTTAGGGGGAGCTACACTTGTCGTGGCTATGACCTTTTGGTCGACCGTGTCTTAGCTTTGACAGTGAAGGGATTCCGTGTAGATCCTCAGTCCTCAAGTGTGGTTTATACGCTTCCATCTTGTATGGTCGGTGGGTTGACCATGATAAAGATATCACCATCTTGTATTCATACTGGTGATTTTGTTACTTCTTCCATGTGAAACAAAAACATGGAGAAGTACGGATTACCCTTGTAGTGTTGTTGCTATGGTGATGTCCTGGCTGGTATCGACAAACGAGCAGCAACAGTTCTTGGCAGCATATGTGATCAGAAGAGACTACATCGCGTGGGAACCAAAATAGGTCGGCTGGAATTGCACGGGCGTCCATGGAAGCAAAGGGATTGTATGTATGCATAAGCGAGTAAACTGTCCATGAACACGAGGTTTGGCGAGATGGATCAAAAAGTAGCCACAACTGCGACCCTTGGCTGGCTGTGATCACGATCCTTGACAGGTAGGAGTGTGGTGGCTATGGGCACGAACTTTGGGAATAAGGAGTGTGGCGTTGAAGTGGCTTTGGATCTTGGAGAGGACGTTGAAGCTTATGGAGCAAAACGCTGAAGCTTCGATCCTGGAACAACTTACGGAGAGGATGCTGAAGCGGAGCGACTTCAAGCTCTGGAAGATGAGCGGACTCCCGAGAGAGTATTGAAGTCGGAGGTCGCGTCAATCAGCATGCTTCCAAAATCAACATCCTTTAAGTGAACAATGGTTAGGAGTCCCCAGTTCCGTCCATCAATTGTGCTTCCCAGGAGAGGTTGGGGTTCGGTAATGGCTTCTCTAGATGGAAACAGCTGCTTTCCTTATGCAGTGCGGTTGAGGGCTGCAAGTATGTCTTAACGATGCGCCTTGTAGAAATACAGAATCTCACATAAATATTTTATCATGAACTGCACGATTTTGTGGATGGAGTCCCCAGAAATTATGCAGCTACTGATATGAATAGGGTCTCTGTGAACCCAGGAGGGTTGCTGATTTTCTTTGCCTCGATTTTGGATAAGTCGTTCCTGATCACCACGTGTGATGAAATTGGATTGCTGATTTTTCTATTGGGCGTTTAGGAGCAACGCGAGCCTCTTCATTTACAAAGGCGCGTCCTACTGAAGTGGTTGCGCCAGATGTTAAAAGTATTCCCAGTCAGTTCCATCTGGGGTTGACGTAACTCTTGTGGTAACCGTTCCGTTAGTGTCTTGAGGAAAATAGTTATCTCTTTCTGAGTTGTAGCCGTGTCTGTCTGAGCCTTACGGGAAACTTTTTTTTTCCATCAAATCAATAGTGGTAAGAGGAGATCGGCTTCTTCTGACTCCTTCAGTCTCTCGTCCTGATGGTGGAGTAGCAGTGGCTTTGGTGACGGTTGGAGCTGTCATACTTGAAGAAATGTTAGGGGCGGCGAAAGCGGCTCTGGCTCTGGTGATCGGAGGTGTAACGTGCAGAGATGGCGCGGTTTTGATCACGGATTGCTGGAGCCATGACGTTGTTTCGAAGAGTGAGGATGGCGCTGCTTTGGCTGGCTGTAGAGCGGAGAAGATGGCGTTGGCTAGATCATGGAATGGCAAGGACGGGTGCTGGATATGACGTGGATTGTTGGTGAAAACCCTATCCATAGGCATGTGATAGGTGCCCAATAATGTATATTTTCGTATCATTTTGTTGGCGTGTATGGTACACAATGCGCATTATCTCCATGTTTTTATGCCAATTTATATTTCTGCCTATCTAAGTACCTTAAAGTAAATTTATATTAGTAATCTTACTAATTACTCATTTTGTACATGGAAGGAGACTGAATACAATAGGGGTTGGCATAATCATGGAGCAAAGTGGATGTTACAGAATAATGAATGGGCAGAAGAAGGCATTCAGAGCAAGGGATCAAAGTTGTTTTGTTAGCAATGGGAGTCAAATAACTCAATGGGCCTAAGTTCAAGTGCATATAAACCAAGTCCAAATTTCACTCTCATATACCAAAATCAGGGTATTCATGCTTTACACCTGAACAACCATTCTATTACCTTCCCCAAACCCATCTCTTACACGAGAACCAAATTTTCTTCTATGTGCTCGTCTTTCCCCAAAAAACTCGCCGGCTATCTCTTGTGTCTCCTCCATTTCTTTATCGTGTCAAATCTATCAAACCCATACCTCCATCAAGATCCTTCTCCCATCAAACCACTTGCTCATTTTCTATGCATTTCTTTACACTCGATTCAACCTAACCCTAGGTTTTGACTCCTACAAGAATAGGTCAGCTGTTTGATTTTCAAATCCGAAGAAATTATTAAGCTAGGGATTTGACGTTGTTTCTCTCGCAAACATCGCAATGAAGAACGTGTAATTGATGAAATAGGGTGGTCATGATGTTTAGGAAAGTCGCACTTAGGTCCGAATTCAGCGGCGAAAGAACATCGATCAAATGAAGATGAGTGAAGTGGCGGTAGAGGAAGGAAGAGTCTTGCAAATTGGTGAGTTTCGATAAACAAAAGCCCCCAAATATTATTTTGTTTCTGTGGAGATGAGGGATTGAAAGTTGGGGTAGAAATCTGTGTATAAAAGGGGGATTGTGTTGTGTAAGAGGAGGAGGGGGGGTCAAGGGAAGAAAGTAGAACTCAGTTTTTATTTCTTGTGTTATGAGTGTTCTTAAGAAACCAGTTTGAAGAAGAATAGAGTTCAGTTACATCAATGGTTTTATCTCTATTTGAATTTTATTTGTCCCCTGTTTTCAATATGTTCTAATTCCTTAGCTAGGGTATAGATGAAACCCTTAACTTTATGATAGATATTCATGTTTTGATATTATTCTTTTTGTGCTTAATTGAATAGATATATTTTGATCTTTCCAGTGAAAAACACACATCTTATACCTTGTATGTCTTGCATCCTATGTTGTTAGAACTGTAATTTGCTGCATCAACTCATATGAAACTGATTCATTTAATCTGTGATTAGTTGTACTGCCATAAGACATCTAATTCTAAGGATTAATACCTTAGTTGTTATCGAAATATCTAACTTCAGATTGCCTTTGGTAAGCGGCAGATTTGCATCTTCATCGCTATCCATTATAAAGGAAAAGAATAATATGGAAACTGAAATCATCTAGTGTATGTTGTTGTTGATGGTGGATTTTCGTTTAAGGTTAAATTTGTAAGTAACCAAAAAATCATGCGCTGACATCTTGTAAAAGATAAAGCCGTTTATAAGTGACGGATACTCCTCACTTAATTCACCAAGAATGGAGCATGTAGCAACAATCCCATTGCAGAATACATGAAATTCCTCCAGGTTGGAGCATGCAAAGAACAATCCCTTCTGTGAATTTCATATCACCTTGTATTTCTGTACCCATGATCGGTGCGGCATGATTTAATCGAGTGTTACTCTTACGAAAGAGTAACACGAACCTCCAAGCACTATAATGAATCCATGTACGAAATACCCGTACAGTTGATTCTCGGTGTGTTATACTAGCCCGAGCCCTCTCGGTGTGTTATACTAGCCCGATTGAGCCCCTCTCGGTGTGTTATACTAGCCGATTGAGCATCCTGACTTGACTCAGTATCGGTCTCGATATGATTCGATCGCAGTCATCCAACTCCACAAGCATGATTGGATGACCACGAGATCAATTCCATCACCCTAAGCATGGTATGGAATACCCACGGCCTTAGCTTGCCGAGATATGATTCGATCGCGGTCATCCAACTCCACAAGCATGATTGGATGACCACGGATCAATTCCATCACCCCCAAGCGGTATGGAATACACAGCCCGACCCCGCATGGTCGACCATTGTCCTTCGCTTGCCAAGAAACCGTCCATACCAAGCATTATGGACGGAAAACCCTAAATTAGGGTTTGCGGCATATTACATGTGTCGCAAAATGTCTCAACCGTCCATCTTCGCAGCATAGATGGAGGGTGTAGATGTAGACTCAAAGGGCCCGAGCATGTCGACACAATCACCGTGTGACCGCCTACACACTTGACCAATCGGTCAAAGCCAACCATGGTTGGTTACAACAAATTCGCCGCCCAAAAGAGCATGGTCGCACGGCTTTGAAAGCCAAAAATTAGGGCTTCAAGTCATCACGCGCGTCCATCTTCTCCCGGTACGAATGGAGGGTCACAGATTGGATTAACCAAGGCCGGTCATACCAGCATGACCACCGTGGGCCCATCTACCTCCTCTTGGGTCGGCCAAGGCATACCATGCCCGCTAATCCAAAACTCCCGACCAAACTCACGCGATTACATCTCCCAAATCCTAAAAAGCGATCTCGACCGCTCAACTTCACCGGATGATTTGAGTGGCTTAGATCACGTTTTCATGGGATAATCAGGTATAGGTGTGAACACTAGCCTACCACCTATACGGCTGGTATGATCGACCAAGACCGACCAAGATGGGTCGTCTTGGAACGCACGCCAAACTTGGGATGTCATGCGGTTTCCAACTCCTTTGCGGCAAGGGATTTACGCCACAACCGATCTCAACCACTCCTCTTTGACGGTCAAATTGAGTGGCCTAGATTGCATCTTCATGAGACGGTGAGACATGGACGTGTACACCATCATGCCGTCAACACGCATGTATGGTCGGTCCTCTACAAAATCCTTCCCATGCTTGGTTTCGACCAAGGCTGAAGAGTGATGCTTGCGCACCTCTTTAAAAACCCTAATTTCATCAACGGTCGCAGATGAGTGTCTCAAACATCATCTCATCAGTCCAACCTCACCTGACTTGGTTATACAACCCCGGTCGGGAGTTATTTGGTTAGTGAGTCATTACCCATCACCGTACCACACCGTAATGCTGAGCACTGCATAAAATACACACGATACTTCACAAGTATCGACTTTCCGAATAACGCGAGTTATTCAATTGACGATTACATGCTATCTTTCGTGGATCCACGATCCACATTCCGGACATCAATCATGTCACAAACCTGGGATGCATACCGGGGTATTGATGCAGCGGTTCTGGCGTGCGGCGTGCAACGCGCCATCACAAGAACGTGTTAGGAAGTCATGGACGGTTAGAGATGAACAGGAAAAGTGGGCAAGACTGGTCGTGTGTTACCGACACACAACTCCACTACTCCATCATTCCACTACCTCCACTTCCCACGAGAAACGTGAATGAGGCTCAATGACTTGTATAAATAGGGTCTCCGCCCTATTTCCAACAACAACAAGGGAATAACGGAGAACAACACAAGTTCAGACGACAGAAACCAAGTGTTAATACAAACCGTATTCAAACACTCAGAGCCTGCTTGCATCAACCGTAAGCTTGCTCATCTTTCGTTACAAGTCATAAGCAAGCCAACACCTTCACAATCTCAACACCTTCTTCGCTTCCCTCCTAAGATCAACCCCATCTCCTTCACTTTGTGACCGAAACAAATGCGGAACGGCCATTTCTTGGTTTAGGCCTGACTTGCATGATTGATCTCTCGAATCTACAAGCACTCACCGCGTAGTGCATTTGTTGAAGGTTTAGATTCATTCCTCATCCACACCCCAAATTACCAAATTCTGGGAGTAGTTTTCACCCATCAACAATTGGCGACCACGGTGGAGATTAATCTCTCGGTCGTAATATCAATTTCTTTGAAATCCGATTCAATTTCATCAATTTCAAAAGGGTAGATCTTAGAACCAATTCAATCGCCAGCTCATTTCAAGATGGTGGAACTCGTGTCTGGGATCAGCAATCAATTCGGACGGAGCTAGCGTGGATAACACTCCCGGTGTTGACGTGCCTGTCAGTGGAGCTACCGTAGCCGACACATCTCGAGGAGCCGTTACCTCTATCACCAACACTAGCGGAGCAGAGACATCCTGCCAGTGTAACACCTCCCATCACCGAGCCGAGCGTCGCAAATCCTGGCATCTCTTCGAGCGTAACGCCTCCGGTGGTTACCAGAGCAACAACTTTCACTCCTCCATCAGGACGAGGAGCCGGAGACACAAGAGGAAGGCCGCCATCTAGTACCATTGCGAGACTTGATGGAGAAACAGAAATTCTTGCTAAAACTCAAACGAGATATGGCCGCAACTCAGAAAGAGGTACTCACTTTCCTTAAAACTTTGACCGAACGATTGCCGCAAGATTCACGGCAACCCTTGGAGTCGGCGAGAGATGCATTCAATACACCCGGAGCAGGTGTTTCCACTCGGACTCACATGAATGAAGAAACTCGTGTTGCTCCTGAGCGCCAAGGGGAGAGAGGCCAGGTCTTCCAACTTCATCACGCGTGAAGATCTAGAGCGACTTCTCCAAAATCGAGGAAAAGGGGACCGAACGGACGTACACCAACATCAGCCGCCGTACCCTCAAGATGTGCAACGGATTCCTCTACCAAGAGGTTACACCTCTCCCCGATTCTCCCTCTACGACCAGTCGGTAATGCTCGCGAACACATTTCTCGATTCTTGAAGCCTTGGGGGAACATGAATACAATCATGTTTTACGCCTAAAAGAATTCTCAAAATCACTCACGGGAGGGCATACACTGTACAACAACATTGCGCCTAACAAGATATCCAATTGGAGCGTGATGGTCGGTGCTTTCTACAGAAGTATTTCTTCGTGTCCGAACAAATCACGTTTTGGACACTGGGAAGAATTCTCCGGCGGAACAATGAACATCCCAACGACTTCGTTAAAAGATTCGAACCAAGCACTGGACTGTCACGACCCGAATGTTACCGAACGGCAATTGGTGGAATCATGCATCAATGGGATGATACCCATATACCGCGCTCGTTAGAGAATCTGGCTTTCAAACATTCTCTCAACTCCACGAAGCCGCAAACGTTCAAAGAACAAGCGCACCAAAGACTACTAGAAAGAACCGAGTTGTTCGAAGTGAAGATTTGCGTGAAAGTCGAGGAAGGGCGTCTCACAAACAAACAATACAACACCGGCCCTTCGCGAGTGTGGTAGCGGAGGAGAAAAGAGGAAAGCTTCGATAACGGAACAACAAACCAAGCGAACATCCTCGGCACACAAGACTTCGTCTCGAAAAGGAATGACAAAACTCCCGCACAAAACGCCAAAGACACGGGTTTCCTTTTCCCATGAATGAAGTGATAGAGCTCTTGGAAGCATGGATCCAAGATGATGCCGTAAAACTACCCCCTATCGGGCGTCCTCCGACCGAGGAAGAAATAGCAGATCCCGTGATCTGTTGCTACCACGAGTTCGTCCATCATCCAACCAAAGATTGCAACGAGTTGAAACAAATATTCGGGAAAAGGTAGAGACAGGGGAACTCCAGCTTGGGAACGAAGGTGTTCATAGAGATCCTCTACCTATCGAACCGCATGATTTCGGGGACTCGTTTCGCAAGACCGTGCAATCTATGATGGAGCACATGTGTGAAATCTTATATTTCTCCAAGGGGCAGCGTCAAGACATATTTGCGGCCCTCAACCACGTTGTGTCGAGCGGCGTCGTATCCCGAACCGGTCCAAGAACCTCGCCTTTCCGAAAGATGCGAGCAAAGGAACCCAGGGACTCCTAACCGTCACTCGTTTGAGAGGCGTTGAGTTTGATAACGCGTTGATCTATACGGCTTCCGAATTTAACATCATTCTTGTCAAGACCTTGAGAGCGGCAAAGATTTCGAAGAGCAGAGGCTACTCGTCACCCAACTGTGGTCAAAGATTCAGGAGGAGAGCTTAGAGATGCGTATGGATGCATCGACCTTGAAGTCAATTGGGAGATGCCTCAACACGAGCAAAGTTCTATGTAGTCAAAGATCATCCCAACTACGACATGATCCTAGGGCGCTCTTGGACGCATGACAACAAAGCCATACTGGAAGTCTGTCCTCTACCGGTTTCGATACCCGAAAGAGTCTCCAACATGCCTGCCGGACCACCTGATGACTGTCCGCTGCCGCACCAACAACTTGCCAATGTGACACAACTTCCTGGAGAGAGCACGTGGCTCGGCATACACCGAAAGGTTCCGGTCTCAAGTAAGTCTCATCACACAACCCTCCTTGCAAACTACCGCCCCTCATTCCGACAAGTCCTGGGGACCGGCTCCAACCGACAAACCAACCCCGGCTAGGAGATGTGAATGGGAAGTCGCCCCTTTCAAACGTTTTATCGGGAGCATAGAAGTTTGTCTTGGTCAAAGACAACAAGGCCAAGGTCCAAGTGTCTGCACGCTCAAACCCATTCGAATTGGAGACCTAGTGACGAAGGCGACTACATTCAATGTTGGAAACATGACGGTGAATATGACCACTCTACCCGACTCACCCACCCAAAAGAGAAGATGAACCGGTACACTGTAGCGAGATGTTATCCTAGGTGGCTACCGCAAGCTCATCAACGCCGATAACCCGGAGGGCATAACAGTTCACTCACGATGGCTCAAACCTTACCGAACTTAAGATACTTGTGCTACCACTTTCCGAAGATCCTACACACCTTAAAACGCCTCGTGCTATATTTTCCAGCGTGTTTCCTTTTATAATTTCATGTCATATTTGTAATCCCTCCGAGGAAAATGATTGCAATACTTGCATTCATAGCTAGGGTTTCAATTTTTAATTTTCAATTGAAGCATTATTTTCATCCGAGAACCTCTTTACTCCTAAAAACACCAACCCCGAGTCGCCTTAAATCGGTCCACTGAACAAGAAAAGAAACCCTAAGCAAACATCTCACGGGAAGAAGGAAATAGAACGTGTGCGGAAAATGATTTGAGCCATCCGCCCAAAGAAACCGGGAAGATATTGCATCACAGGTCCGTGGATATTACATTACAAAGATAACTTCTTTTATCACTAAGAATTATGTATGAAGGCGCACCCTTGCGCCCGAGAAGGTTCGATTCTGATCTTGGCAAAGGATTGTAAAGGAAAGCTTTATTCAAATAATCAAAGAAAAACCTTGAACTCAGCCGCCACTGAGTACGAGGAAGATGTTCGAGCATGCAGAATATACTTGGAAAGAAAAACAAGACAAAAGAAATTTCAATCATCAAGAGGGTCGGTCTCGCCCACATCACCGTCAGCTCCGTCACCTGTCGATGCACCTCCTCCCAGGATCTTCCTCAACTTCGCATCGGGCATCCCCGCCGCAGAGCAAAGAAGCCTCCATCCCAACATCTTCAGCAGGAGCATCAAAGGGCATAGCAACACCAGGGGCCACGCAAATTGCCTTCGAATGTTCGGGTTCGTCTGTATCAGAATCAAGGATTATCACGCCGTCCTGAACCGGGTAATCACACTTGCCTTCATTCGGGGGTCGTTCATGCTCAACTCTCCGCCTCTTCAACCGCGCCGCAAATCTCTCTCGCCCTTGCGCTTACTAGTGTTCTGCAGCGTTTCCTCGCGCCTCCGCTGCTCCTCCATGTCAATTGCACTGAAAGTGCACGGATACGTCCTCGACAATACGAAGGTGGGAGATAGACATCCCCTGTATAGCACAGCCGACTTCACGAAGAGGAAGATCGATCTTAGCCATCACTTCTCCATGCGCATGTTTTTCGTGCTTGTCAACTTCAAAACTTCTTTCCTGGGAAGCAACAGAATGAGCGTCTACCGCTTCCATGATAATCTGCGAGAGAAGAAGAGGTTATGAGCACACACAAAAAAAAAAAAAAAAAAAGAAGAGAGGATCATCAAAACTATCGATCGGCTAATCGAAAAATCGAGAGCGTTACGAGATACCCGGGATATAGAATAAACGACCACGTTGAGACGATTCTTTATAATCTCACAAGTCGGCGAATCCCGAGAAGGAAGAGAAGTCTCTACTTACCACCTATGAAGGCTACTAATTCGGGATAACAATCAACAAGGCTTATCAAATACACCCAGGAAGGCCGTGTATAACTAAGGAAGTACACCTGAAGGAGCGGCCGAGCTCATACATGTACAAGAGGAACCAAAGCGACTCACCGGATCAAGTCCTGTTTCCTTCGCATCCTTAATCAAGACCGACCAGTTCCAGGGAAACGCCTGACAATGTGAAACTATCCTAGAAATATGTATTCACTCTAGCTTGGTCATTTCGTATGTCACCATCTCATGCCTACCACACAATAGTGTAACCATTATATGCTAGGCGGGGGACTTAATGTTGATGGTGGATTTTCGTTTAAGGTTAAATTTGTAAGTAACCAAAAAATCATGCGCGACATCTTGTAAAAGATAAAGCCGTTTATAAGTGACGGATACTCCTCACTTAATTCACCAAGAATGGAGCATGTAGCAACAATCCCATTCCCGTGAATACATGAAATTCCTCCAGGTTGGAGCATGCAGCAACAATCCCTTCTCATGAATTTCATATCAGCCTTGTATTTCCTGTACCCATTATCGGTGCGGCATGACGATCGAGTGTTACTCTTACGAGTAACACGAACCTCTAAGCACTATAATGAATCCATGTACGAAATACCCGTACGTGTGATTCTCGGTGTGTTATACTAGCCCGAGCCCTCTCGGTGTGTTATACTAGCCCGATTGAGCCCTCTCGGTGTGTTATACTATCCCGATTGAGCATCCGGACTTGGATCACTATCGATCTCGGATATGATCGATCGCAGTCATCCAACTCCACAAGCATGATTGGATGACCACGGATCAATTCCATCACCCTAAGCATGGTATGGAATACCCACGGCCTTAGCTTGCCGATATGATTCGATCGCGGTCATCCAACTCCACAAGCATGATTGGATGACCACGGATCAATTCCATCACCCCCAAAGGTATGGAATACACACAAGCCGACCCCGCATGGTCGACCATTGGCCTTCTGCTTGCCAAGAAACCGTCCATACCAAACATTATGGACGGAAAACCCTAAATTAGGGTTTGCGGCATATTACATGTGTCGCAAAACGGTCTCAACCGTCCATCTTCGCAGGCATAGATGGAGGGTGTAGATGTAGACTCAAAGGGCCTGAGCATGTCGACACAATCACCGTGACCGCCTACACACTTGACCAATCGGTCAAAGCCAACCATGGTTGGTTACAACAAATTCGTCCGCCCAAAAGAGAGCATGGTCGCACGGCTTTGAAAGCCAAAAATTAGGGCTTCAAGTCATCACGCGCGTCCATCTTCTCCTATGACGAATGGAGGGTCACAGATTGGATTAACCAAGGCCGGTCATGCAAAGCATGACCACCGTGGGCCCATCTACCTCCTCTTGCGGTCGGCCAAGGCATACCATGCCCGGCTAATCCAAAACGCCCGACCAAACTCACGCGATTACATCTCCCAAATCCTAACCGATCTCGACCGCTCAACTTCACCTGGATGATTTGAGTGGCTTAGATCACGTTTTCATGGGATAATCAGGTATAGGTGTGAACACTAGCCTACCACCTACACGTTGGTATGATCGACCAAGACCGACCAAGATGGGTCGTCTTGGAACGCACGCCCAAACTTGGGATGTCATGCGGTTTCCAACTCCTTTGCGGCAAGGGATTTCGCCACAAACCGATCTCAACCACTCCTCTTGACGGTCAAATTGAGTGGCCTAGATTGCATCTTCATGAGACGGTGAGACATGGACGTGTACACCATCATGCCGTCAACACGCATGTATGGTCGGTCCTCTACAAAATCCTTCCCATGCTTGGTTTCGACCAAGTCAAGAGTGATGCTTGCGCACCTCTTTAAAAAACCTAATTTCATCAACGGTCGCGAGATGAGTGTCTCAAACATCATCTCGTCCGTCCAACCTCACCACTTGGTTATACAACCCTGGTCGGGAGTTATTTGGTTAGTGAGGAGTCATTACCCATCACCGTATCAAGACCGTAATGCGCACTCGCATAAAATACACACGTGCATTTCACAAGTATCGACTTTCCGAATAACGCAGTTATTCAATTCAAAGATTACATGCTATCTTTCGTGGATCCACGATCCACATTCCGTACATCAATCATGTCACAAACTGGGGATGCATATTGGGGTATTGGTCCGGCGGTTTACATGTGCAGCGTGCAACGCGCATCACAAGAACGTGTTAGGAAGTCATGGACGGCTAGAGATGAACAGAAAAGTGGGCAAGACCGGGTCGTGTGTTACCGACACACAACTCCACTACTCCATCATTCCACTACCTCCACTTCCCACGAGAAACGTGAATGAGGCTCAATGACTTGTATAAATAGGGTCTCCGCCCTATTTCCAACAACAACAAGGGAATAACGGAGAACAACACAAGTTCGTACGACGTAAACCAAGTGTTAATACAAACCGTATTCAAACACTCGAGCCCGCTTGCATCAACCGTAAGCTTGCTCATCTTTCATACAAGTCATAAGCAAGCCAACACCTTCACAATCTCAACACCTTCTTCGCTTCCCTCCCTAAGATCAACCCCATCTCCTTCACTTTGTGACCGAAACAAGTCCGGAACTACCATTTCTTGGTTTAGGCCGGACTTGCACGCATTGATCTCTCGAATCTACAAGCACTCACCGCGCAGTGCATTTGTTGAAGGTTTAGATTCATTCCTCATCCACACCCCAAATTACCAAATTCTGCAGGAGTAGTTTTCACCCATCAACAGTTGTATGGTGGATTCAATTGCCCTAGTACTTCCCACTTGATTGTTTCCTGCTCTCACCACATCTTTATCTCTGCTTCGTTTATAGTTTCATAGTTTTGTTTAGCAATCAATCTTCTTGTCTTATCGACACAACAAACATCTTTTTATTACAAATCAGTTTAGTTTTCTTCTAGTTTCAACTTTACATCCATCAAGTCCCTGTGGGAACGATTCGTACGTGCCGTGTTTTACATTGTAGATATCGTATACTTGCGGTTTAATATTGTAGGCATTTCCTAGCCTACCAAGTTTTTTGGCGCCGCTGCCGGGGGACTCCTTAGCGGTGTAGTTGATCTAAAGTTCCACTTTACTGGGTTTTATTTGGTCTTGTATATATATTAGGTTCTATAGTTTTTCTGCTGGTGTCATTAAAATTAAGTTGATTCAATCCATCTGTAATTACTCATATCTTGTGGCTATTTAGAAAATTTCAGTTATTTTCTTTTACTATCCTAGTTTACAGTAGTCATATAGTATCTTATCCTGTTTTTTTTTGAGTCACTCAACTGTTGTGTTCTTTTTACTCTTGATAGTCTTATCTTAGTAGTGTAACCTATCTGCTATATAACCTGCATCATCGTCTCGAACTGTAAATTTTGTAGGTTGAGTTTAGTTTAAGTCAGTTTCATCTTTATTCTATGTTCCCGTAGTTTCAGTCATTGTATATCAATCTGTTGCACTCTGTAGTACTTTTGTTCACAAATCTGTAGATTGTTGTTGTGGTGTAGCTCATAACTCTGCAATACAGTGTCTCCTGATAGTCGCATCATTTAGCTGTATTTTGCATCTTTTCATCTTTTATTTCAGTTAGCTTGCTTCTCATCATAATGTGCATTGTGGTACCATTTTGATATCGCTGAAATTTTCCACTGTGGTAGCTAATTCTCGAGTAGTGTTTGTTGTTACTCCTTATAGTGTCCTTGTTGAGGATTGTAGTTTCTGTGAAACAGTTTTTTTTCTTGGTACCGTGTTAGCGTAACTCAGAAAATCTGTAATTTAGCTCCACATTTGCATCTCGGATTTGTAATCTTAGCTGTAATTTTGTAGCATCTCTTTTACTGTTTCAGCAGTTGTGAATATTCATGTGTAACTTGTTCTCATTTTAGCTGTAGTTTTAGTTATTCAGTTCTCAGCATTGTAATCCTGCGAATTTCCTTGGCATATGTTGTTAGTTTTCCCTTTGTTTTCTTTCTCAGTTCATTGGTTGGTATATGATTTTGCTTATTAGTTTACCATAATCCTGTAACTTAGATAGTAAATCTGTAGTCTCAGGCATCGTGTGTGCATCTAGTCATAATACCATTCCAATCTATAGTCAGAGTGCATTTGTTTAAATTTCATTCACTTGCATAAAACTGCATCTAGTTTCAGGTAGGATAACTGCATCATTGTCTTATATTGTGTCCAGTTTGAATTGTCTCATTCTGTAGCTAGTTCTGTTTATAATTTAGGTTGTAAATTTGTTAGGTTTCTGCTATTTTTAGTTTCCTTAGAATACAGTAAAACCATATGTATATTTCCATTAGTTGATCATTGTCATCTGTATATTCAGCAGAATAATTCAAAATCATTGTCATGTTGTAGATTCCTCTCAGTTGTTTGTACTCAATATTGATACTCCTTATCTTTGCTTTACTGCGACAATTCTCTTTACTAATATTCTCTTTTAAGTATCCAGTGCACTGTGGTGCTCATTGCTCAAACTAAGGAAGAGAAAAAGAAGAGCGAGACAACCCCGTTGGTTGTGCCTAAACCCGGTTTTATACCGGCAGTATCATGCCTCAACTTTAATTCCCTTATCTTGAATAACACACCCTCTTGCATGCAAACAAAACTAGTTTCTGAGCATTGTCTATCCCCTGCTACTTATAACATCTGTGTATGATCCTGTGACATTTGAGTGGTTTGCTTGCTAGCTGAACTGCTATTTTATTGTGCTCTTCTCAGCAAAATATTGTGTTCTGTTTTTGGTGCTTACATAATCTTGATACTCGTTCATATGACTCTGAGATTTTGAGTTATGTTGTGCTTTGTTGGAATGGTTGTTATAACATGATTGAAGTGCTATCTAGGCTATGATTGTGACTTTTAGAGAGCAAACAAATCGCCTAGTTAGGATTCAGCGAGAGGACATAGTTGAGATTCCTGTGTCTGTCGAGGAAAGCCCAGACCAACCTGAGACAATGGGTGACGAGATTGTCCAACCCCGCAGTCTCAAAGATTACATGTATCCCACGAGGACAAGTCAGCCCTCTTGTATTGTTCTACCAGAAACTGCTGGTCATTTTGAGTTAAAGGCGAGCACGATCCATATGCTCCCTGTGTTTCGAGGGTTAATGCTGAAAACCCTTACCACCACGTGAGAGATTTTGAGGAAATCTGTGGGACTCTCATTCAATCAGTTGACAGAAGAGTCCCTGAAATTACGATTATTTCCTTTTTCTTTGAAGGAAAAAGCCAAATCTTGGCTATATGCTTTGCGGCCTCAGTCCATTAGAACTTGGAATGATCTTACGAAAGAATTTTTCAAAAAGTTCTTCCCAAATCACAAAACAGCCACCATTCGTCAGAGTATCAATAGTTTTGTTCAAATGGATGGCGAGACATTGTCCAAGTACTTAGAAAGATTCAATGATTTGTTACTTCAATTTCCTCACCATGGTTTTGAATAGTGGAGACTCTCAACAATTCTATATGAAGGGTTGGATTTCGCCACTCGATCCATGGTTGGAGCAATGTGCAATGGTGAGTTCACAAATAAAAGTGCTGACGAGTCATGGACCTTTCTACATGAAGTTGCTAAGAAAACTCAACAATGGGAGTCTGTTAGAGAACCTAGGAAGTTAACCAACAGGGATGGTGTCCATAAGATAGAGTCTGCCTTTGAGGGTAATGCTAAAATAGCATCACTGGCTAGAAGAGTTGAAGCTTTAGAACTGGAGAAAAATATGAAATCTGCTGCTTCCACTTCTTGTAATCAAGTTGAGATTTCTATTTGTGTTGCGTGTAATAGTTATGATCATCTTGTTGATAATTGTCCACAATTGCATGCATTTCAAGAGTCCTGACCTGAACAAGCCCATGTTTTGTATCAAAAGTAAGAACATAACCCTTATTCACAGACCTACAACCCAGGGTGGAGGAACCACCCTAACTTTTCATGGTTCAAGGGCCCTGTACAAGGGGGTGCATCAGGTAACACACAAGGATATTCATATCCTAGAAACCCCCAAGTACAATCATACACACATCATCCTTCTGAAAAGAAATTATCCAGCATTGAAGAAAGTGTCGGTCTGTTGACCCAAAATCTTTTGCAAAATCAGAAGTCCATTGAACAACGGTTTACAAGTCTAGAATTTAAGATAGGTCAGATCTGTGATGCTCTTAATGACAGGGAAAAGGGTAAGTTTCCAAGTCAACCTGAACAAAACCCAAAAGGCACATTTCAGGCTAGTGCATCTACTTGTAATGAAACTGCACATGTTGTTACCACTATTCGTAGTGGTAAAGTCATTGATAACAATGTACGCGTGCTAGAAAAGGGTGAGTCTGTGTCTAAATCACAATTGCATGATACACCTGTTATTGAAAATCAATATGAGCATGTACCTAGATCTAAAAAATCTGATGATGTGAATGTTTCTGTGCCATCAAATGCGCCTATAGCTCCTTTTCCTCAAAGGTTAGAGAAACAAAAGAAAGGAATGCAGTATCACGATATATTGGAATTGTTCAGGCGAGTCAATATTAACATTCCATTTCTCGAAGCAATTAAGCAGATTCCTGCTTATGCGAAATTCCTCAAGGACATGTGCACACAAAAGCGAAAGCTTAATGTGCACAAGCGTGCCTTTCTCGCTGAACAAGTAAGTTCTATTATTCAAAACAAGACTCCACCTAAGTTTAGAGACCCAGGTTGTCCAACAATCTCATGCAAGATAGGTGACCATACGATCAATAAGGCGTTACTAGACTTAGGGTCTAGTGTGAACCTACTGCCATATTCGGTATATGTGTAGTTAGGTCTTGGAGAGTTAAAAGCAACACCTATAACTCTGCAATTGGCGGACAGATCCGTCAAAGTGCCACATGGTGTGGTTGATGACGTTTTAATCAAGGTTGATAAATTTTATTTTCCTGTGGATTTCATTTTATTGGATACTCAGCCTGTGCAAAACCCAGACTGTCACATTCCTGTCATTTTAGGACGTCCTTTCTTGGCGACCTCCAATGCAATTATCAATTATCGTAATGGATTGTTGAAGTTGTCATTTGGTAACATGACTGTGGAGTTGAATTTTTTTAATGCTAGCCAGCAACATTTAGATCTTGATGATAATGATGATGTGCATGAAATCAACATGATTGAAAGTTTGGTTCAAGACTCGTTGTCTAGTAACATGCCTGTTGATCCCTTGCATGCTTGCTTGAATAATTATACTTGGATTTGTTTGATGATGAATACATAAGTGAGGTGAATTTTTGCTTGAATCTGCACCCCTCATGGACACGACTAAATGGAAAGCTAGAGTGGATCCACTTCCACTCTCTGAAAAACAAGTCAGTCCCGTCTCTTGTTGAGCCACCAAAGCTCGAACTGAAACCATTGCCTGATACTCTTAAATATGCATTTTTGGGTTCTTCTAATACTTTGCCTATAATCATTTCATCCTCTTTAAATGTAGAACAGAGAGTAATCTTTTAGAAGTACTTAGAGAGCATAAAGAAGCATTAGGATGGACAATCTCATATATTAAAGGTATTAGTCCCACAGTTTGTATGCATCACATAAACCTTGAAGATAATGCTAAAACATCTAGGGAAATGCGGAGGCGACTAAATCCTAACATGAAAGAAGTTGTTAGAGGTGAGATCCTTAAGCTTCTTGATACGGGTATCATATACCCCATTTCAGATATCAAATGGATTAGTCCCATTCGGGTTGTCTTGAAAAAGTCGAGAATTACTTGTTGTTCAAACCGACAAAGATGAGTTAGTTCCTACTCGAGTAACCACGGGGTGGCGAGTTTGCATTGATTATAGGAAGTTGAATGCGATTTACAAAGAAATATCATTTCCTCTCCCTTTCATAGATCAAATGTTAGAAAAGTTGTCTGGGCATAGTTATTACTGTTTCTTGGACGGCTATTCTGGTTACAACCAGATTCACATAGCACCCGAGGACCAGGAAAAGACTACATTTACATGCCCTTATGGTACATTTGCTTATCGTCGCATGCCCTTTGGGTTGTGTAATGCACCCGCCACATTTCAACGCTGTATGATGAGCATTTTTTCTGACATGATAGATGATTTCCTTGAGATTTTTATGGATGATTTCTCTGTGTTTGGATCTTCTTTTGATGAATTTTGAGACATCTCACTCTTGTGCTGATTAGATGTAAAGATAAGAACCTGGTGTTGAACTGTGAAAAGTGTCATTTCATGGTAGACTCGGGCATAGTTCTAGGACATATCATATCTGAAAAAGGCATTGAAGTCGACAAAGCTAAAGTTGACCTTATTCAGCACTTGCCGCAACTTCGCTCTATGAGGGAGGTTAGATCATTTCTAGGTCATGCGGGATTCTATCGTAGATTCATTAAAGACTTCAGCAAAATATCTAGACAACTTTGTAATCTACTTGGTAAAGATGTTGCTTTTATATTTGATGATGCTTGTGTGCGTGCATGGGAAGAACTCAAAACTATTTTAATTTCATCTCCTATAGTCCGACCACCTGACTGGAAATTGCCATTTGAAATCATGTGTGACGCGTCTGATTTTGCCGTTGGTGCTTTTTTAGGGCAGCGTGTTGATAAACTTCCATATGTGATATACTATGCTAGAAAAACTCTTAATGATGCTCAACTCAACTACTTAACTACTGAGAAGGAATTGCTTGCTGTTGTTTTTGCATTGGACAAGTTTAGGTCATACTTGATAGGATCCAAGGTCATCATATACACTGATCATGCTGCCCTGAAATTCCTTCTTTCTAAGAAGGATGCTAAGGCTCGTCTCATCCGATGGATATTGTTATTGCAGGAATTTGATCTCGAAATTCGAGATAAGAAAGGTTCGGAAAATGTTGTTGCTGATCATTTGTCTAGATTAAATGTTGAGTCTTTTGATGATTCCTTGCTTATTAGAGAGTCTTTTCCTGATGAACAATTAATGCTTGTATCTGAGTTTCCTTGGTTCGCTGACATTGTGAACTATCTTGTTACGGGAAGAATGCCTTTGCATTGGTCTAGACAAGACCGTTCTAAGTTCTTGGCTGAAGTTAAATACTTCTTTTGGGATGACCCATACCTGTTTATTAACTGCCCGGACCAAATCATTAGTAGATGTGTCCCCAACAGTGAACAAAAAGATGTGATATCTTTTTGTCATGACCAAGCATGTGGAGGCCATTTCAGTGCCAAGAAAACTGCTGCAAAGGTCTTGCAAAGTGGGTTTTATTGGCCATCGTTGTTTAAAGACTGCCATGCTTATTGTATTACTTGTGAACGTTGTCAGAAACTAGGAAGTATTTCCAAGAGAAACATGATGTCGTTGCACCTATTTTGATTGTTGAACTGTTTGATGTGTGGGAAATTGACTTCATGGGACCATTTCCTAACTCTGAAGGTAAATTGTATATCCTTGTCGCAGTTGATTATGTTTCTAAGTGGGTAGAAGCAATTGCAACCAAAACAAATTACCACAAGGTGGTACATCCATTTTTAAAAGAAAACATATTTTCTCATTTTGGCACCCCTAGAGCTATAGTCAGTGACGGTGGTTCACACTTTTGCAATAGGTCTTTTGAGTCATTGGTTCACAAGTATGGCATAACTCATAAGGTTGCAACCACGTACCATCCACAAACCAGCGGCCAAGTAGAGGTTTCAAATAGGGAGATTAAGCACATTCTTGAAAAGACGGTTAACCCGTCTAGAAAAGATTGGTCTTTGAGATTGAATGATGCTTTATGGGCTTATAGAACAGCATATAAAACACCTATTGGCATGTCTCCTTACAGACTTGTGTATGGAAAACATTGCCATTTACCTGTTGAACTTGAACATCGTGCATATTGGGCTATAAAGAAACTTAACTTTTCTCTTGATAAGGCAGGTACTCAACGGAAACTCCAACTCAATAAAATGGAGGAGCTGAGAAATGATGCTTATGACAGTGCAAACATGTACAAAGATAGAATGAAGGTGTTCCATGACAAGCACATTTTGCGCAAGTCATTCACGCTCCCGGCCGTAAAGTTCTCACAGACAACTCACGTTTGTATCTTTTTCCAGGTAAATTGCGTTCTAGATGGACAGGCCCGTTCTTGGTGAGAATAATATTTCCGTATGGAGCTGTAGAACTCGAAGACGCAGCAACAAAGAACGTCTTCAAGGTCAATGGGCAGAGATTGAAGCTATTCCTTGAACCAATTCCACCTAAAATTGAAACAACCGAACTGACAGATCCCATCTATGTGGATTGAACTGGTTCACCCCTTGTACATACCACAGGTTTAGAATTCTTTGTCTCTCCTGCTTTCTTTTGTTTTGTTTTCGATTTGCCAAAATTAGTGTTTGGCTTGTATATAATCTTTGTTTTGTTTGTGATATATACATCGTTGCTCAATCATCTGGTTTAGCAACACTTTTTGGATCCGGTACTCTCTAACCTTTCTTTATCTTCATGAACTTCATGGCATGTTTTAATTTATGTATCCTTAGAAACATTGAGGACACTGTTTGACATAGGTTTGGGGGTATTGAGTAGATATCACATGAACTTAATATGTAGCAACTTGATAAGTTTGAATCTTGTGAATGGTTAATATTTTAGAAAGAAAAATGAAAAATTGAGCTCACTTACCTTGATCTGTGATACCTGTGCTTGATATAAAATCGTAGGATTCTTAGTCTAGATGATAAGGCACCCCTGATTCTAGCACAATTCACATGTTGATAAGAAACTTGCACACACACGATCTACCAATACATGTATGGCCTCGGGCAGGTGTTTTATCAGTTAAGTAGGCTGCCAATCATCTAGAATACTGAATGAGACTTGACTAGCTTGTTCTTTGGTTGGCTGGGATAGAAGGTGGAGGATACGTTAAGAAAAGCAACCATTGAATTTGACCGGGTGCATCGAAAAGGGATGCCTCTTGCTAAAAATATAATGTATTTATATTTTTGAGCTTTTGATTAAAGTTGTGTCAGGTTGTATCTCTTGTTATTACAAATTCAGATGAAAATTCAGTTGAAAAAAATCAGTTATAAGAAAAGAAAAGAAAAATTCATCTCATTCTGTTATTTGAAAAAAAAAAAATCATCGAAAAATCGAAAAAGAAAAAGAAAAGAAAGAGTACTCATTGTTTGTTATTGTGTGCTATTTCAGTAAAAAAAAAAAGTTAATGTTTCTCTCTTGCCTTAAAATGAGAGAGTAGCCAATGTAAATTGGCAATCAATGTCTTGTTTTGTTATGTGTTGTAAATAGTCGTGTAATAAAGCAATGGAGGGTGTAGCCATCGATGTACAACGTGGGTAAGCTAAAATATCACCAACTCTCAGGTGAACATTCACAATTCTCGTAAAGCCGGACAACTAGCTTGGATTTGAATTCAGTTCTTAGCCTAAAAACTATCTCTTAGCGATTGGTAGTCATAACTTCTGGTCATTCTATAAACATGTGTAGATACACTTTACACTCTTTTCACATGTCTTTAGTTGTTTCAGTGCTAGAATTGTGCCTTTGAAAGCTAGACTGACATATCCATTCGCTGTGAGCTAAAACTGAATTGCACAGGTCACATTTCATGGAATCTGAGCTTATATTTTGTCATAAGAACTTTTTGGGTATATTTTGTCATGCACCAGTGGCATAGGTAGACTTTTATTTTGGTTTTTGTTCTACTCGAGGACGAGTAAAATGCAGTTTTGGGGGTCTGATAGGTGCCCAATAATGTATATTTTCGTATCATTTTGTTGGTGTGTATGGTACACAATGCGTATTATCTCCATTTTTTTATGCCAATTTATATTTCTGCCTCTCTAAGTACCTTAAAGTAAATTTATATTAGTAATCTTACTAATTACTCATTTTGTACATGGCAGGAGACTGAATACAATAGGGGTTGGCATAATCATGGAGCAAAGTGGATGTTACAGAATAATGAATGGGCAGAAGAAGGCATTCAGAGCAAGGGATCAAAGTTGTTTTGTTAGCAATGGGAGTCAAATAACTCAATGGGCCTAAGTTCAAGTGCATATAAACCAAGTCCAAATTTCTCTCTCATATACCAAATTCAGGGTATTCATGCTTTACACCCGAACAACCATTCTATTACCTTCCCAAAACCCATCTCTCACACGAGAACCAAATTTTCTTCTATGTGCTCGTCTTTCCCCAAAAACTCAGTCGGCTATCTCTGTGTCTCCTCCATTTCTTTATCGTGTCAAATCTATCAAACCCATACCTCCATCAGCATCCTTCTCCCATCAAACCACTTGCTCATTTTCTATGCATTTCTTTACACTCGATTCAACCTAACCCTAGGTTTTGACTCCTACAAGAATAGGTCAGCTGTTTGATTTTCAAATCCGAAGAAATTATTAAGCTAGGTATTTGACGTTATTTCTCTCTGCAAACATCAGTAACAGCAACGTGTAATTGACAGAAATAGGGTGGCTGTGATGTTTAAGAAAGTCGCACTTAGGTCTGAATTCAAGCAGCAGCAATATCAGTCAAATGAAGATGAGTGCAGTGGCGGTAGAGGAAGGAAGAGTCTTGCAAATTGGTGAGTTTCGAGAAACAAAAGCCCCCAAATATTATATTGTTTCTGTGAAGATGAGGGATTGAAAGTTGGGGTAGAAATCTGTGTATAAAAGGGGGATTGTGTTGTGTAAGAGGAGGAGGGGGGGTCAAGGGAAGAAAGTAGAACTCAATTTTTATTTCTTGTGTTATGAGTGTTATTAAGAAACCAGTTTGAAGAAGAATAGAGTTCAATTACATCAATGGTTTTATCTCTATTTGAATTTTATTTGTCCCCTGTTTTCAGTATGTTCTAATTCCTTAGCTAGGGTATAGATGAAACCCTTAACTTTATGTTAGATATTCATGTTTTGATATTATTATTTTTGTGCTTAATTGAATAGAGATATTTTGATCTTTGCAGTGAAAACACACATCTTATACCTTGTATGTCTTGCATCCTATGTTGTTAGAACTTTAATTTGCTGCATCAACTCATATGAAACTGATTCATTTAATCTGTGATTAGTTGTACTGCCACAAGACATCTAATTCTAGGGATTAATACCTTAGTTGTTATCGAAATATCTAACTTCAGATTGCCTTTGGTAAGCGGCAGACTTGCATCTTCATCGCTATCCATTATAAAGGAAAAGAATAATATGGAAACTGAAATCATCTAGTGTATGTTGTATGGTGGATTCAATTGCCCTAGTACATCCCACTTGATTGTTTCCTGCTCTCACCGCATCTTTATCTCTGCTTCGTTTATAGATTCATAGTTTTGTTTAGCAATCAATCTTTTTGTCTTATCGACACAACAAACATCTTTTTATTACAAATCAGTTTAGTTTTCTTCTAGTTTCAACTTTACATCCATCAAGTCCCTGTGGGAACGATCCGTACGTGCCGTGTTTTACATTGTAGACATCGTATACTTGCGGTTTGATATTGTAGGCATTTCCTAGCCTACCAGCATGTCCGCCATAGTTTTATGGACGACGTCGCGATAAGTCTCCAGTCACTCCTCGTCGTGTGATAACTGGCAACTGAGCCGTTTGGTGACTGAGCCATCGATCCCCGAGCGGATCGTTTTCTTCCACCATCTTAGAAGTCCCCAGTCATCACTTTTCGTGTGATAACTGGTAATTGAGCCGTTTGGTAACTGAGTTGTTGATCCCTGAGCGGATCATTTGCTTCTACCATCTTGATATCTGGGTTGAAGAATAAAATCGGGAATTGGAAATTGATATTGTAACCAAAAGATTTGATCTCCCACTGTGGTCGCCAATTGTTTGAGGGTGAAAACGGTTTCTGCTGATTTCGGTAATTTCACGTGAGTGGGTGAGAAACTGAGTCTAAACCGTAAACAATGTACTACAAGGGAGTACCTTAGATTCGAGAGATCAATCTGTACAAGTCCGACCTAAACCAAGAAATGGTCGTTCCATACTTGGTGAAGGAGAAGGGTTGGTTTTTAGGGAGGGAAGCGAAGAAAGTGTTGAGACCAGAATAGTTGATTCTGGAAGAGTAGTTGTTTGATTTGTATCAGAAAGTGAAAGATAACAGATGGGAAATCTAGCAAGTGGTTTCTGAGTGTTGTATGCTACCTGACCAAAACTTGTTGTTTGGTGGAAATAGGTAAGACCTATTTATACAAGTCGTAACATAACGTACTCTGGTCTCGTAGAAAATGGAAACGGCTGAGTAAAGTGGAAGGAGGTGATAAATGGGTAACGCCTGGAATTGATGTTCCATAATGAAAGGAGTGTTTCACCATTATTCCTTGTATTTACTAACCGACTCATTCTTATGACACTTTTATGTAACGGGCGTAGTGTACGCCGCACGTTGTAAACCACCAAACCAACACCCTTTATGAGCATCCCCTAGTTTGTGACATGTGTTAGATGTCTCGAGTGTGTTCATGGGAAAACGTGTAGCAAGGTGTTACGTGTGGCATGGTGGCATGCCAGTGGCGATGGTAAAGTCGACATGGCTTTGCCAAAGAATATGCGCGACCAAAATTGGGGTTTAGATGCAAACCATGATGTTTTGGCTTTAGGTCGTAAGTTAGGCGGCGAACTTGAACAGTCGAGATCCGTATCTTAGAGGGAAGGATAGCCGTTGATTATTGCAACCCTCCATTTTGGCAGCCAACGTTGAGCATGGCTTTGCCATAGAGTGGGCGCGGCCAAATTAGGGTTTAGGTGCAAACCGTGTCTTTTGGCTTTGGGCCGCAAGTTGCTATGCGTCAGGTGGAGAACTTGTGTGGTCGAGATCTACATCTCAAAGAAATGGGTAGCCGTTGATTATTGCGACCATTCGTTTGTACAGCCAGCGTTGAGTCATAACCTTGTCAAAGAGTAGGCGCAGCCAAATTAGGGTTTAGGTGCAAACCGTGATGTTTGGCTTTGGGTCGCAAGTTGCCATGCATCAGGTGGCGAACTTGTGTGGTCGAAACCTGCATCTCAAAGAGAAGGGTAACCGTTGATTATTGCAACCCTTCGTTTGTAACAGCCAGCGTTGAACATGGCTTCGTCATAGAGTAGGCGCGGCCAAAATTAGGGTTTAGGCGCAAACCGTGATGTTTGGCTTTGGCCCGCAAGTTCCCATGCATCAGGTGGAGAACTTGTGTGGTCGAGATCTGCATCTCAAAGAGAAGGGTAGTTGTTGATTATTGTAACCCTTCGTTTGCTGCGGCCAGCGTTGAGCATGGCTTGTTCATAGAGTAGGCGCGGCCAAAATTAGGGTTTAGGCGCAAACCGTGATATTTGGATTTAGGCGCAAGTTTCCATGCGTCGTGGCGAACTTGTGGTCGAGATCTCGCATCTCAAAGAGAAGGGTAGTCGTTGATTATTGTAACCCTTCGTTTGTGCGACCAAATTGAGCATGGCTTGGTCATAGAGTAGGCGTGCCAAAATTAGGGTTTAGGCGAAACCGTGATGTTTGGCTTTGGGCGCAAGTTGCCGTGAGTTAGGTGGCGAACTTGTGTGGTCGAGATCTGCATCTCAAAGAGAAGGGTAGCCGTTGATTATTGAAACCCTTCGTTTGGTAGTCGGCGGCATGAAAAGTATGGCTGGCAAGCTAGGGGTTTTGGTGTAGTTAGAAGCGACCACAATTAAGGCTTGGCGTTGGTCCACAAGTTGCCACGCGTTAGATGGTGACTTTGGACGGTTAAGATCTGCATCTTAGATGGAAAGGTGGTCGCGGGATCGTTGCAACCCTTTGTTTTGGCAGCCGGTGACGTGAAGGAAATGTTTGGCATGGTATAGGCGCGACGAAAACTACGGTTTAGTGCAAAATAGTGGTGTTTGACTTTGGGCCTGGAAGTTGCCATGCGTTAGGTGGCGAACTTGGATGGTCGAGATCTGCATCTCAAAAGAAGGGTGGCAGATTGATTATTGCAACCCTTTGTTTTGGCGTGGAGAAGTGGTCGGCATGGTTTTCCATTGGCACGGTGAATGCGGTGGCATGGCTGGCATGCCTTGGCGCAAAGACGTGGCTGGCATGGTTTGCCATTGGCACGGTGGTGCGGCTGGCATGGTTGGCATGCCTTGGAGCGGAGACATGGCTGGCATGGTTTTCCATTGTTATGGTGGTGCGGCTGGCATGGTTGGCATGCCTTGGCTCGGAGACGTGGCTGGCATGGTTTGTCATTGGCATGGAGGTGCGGCTGGCATGATTGGCACGCCTTGGCGCAGAGACGAGGCTGGCATGGAAATAAGGTTGTCAATAATAATCTGGATGAAGGAGGATCTGGTGGAAATAAGGATAAAGTTGATGAAGAAAATCCAGTATCTCCTTCTGGTGAAAAAACTAATATTTGAGAGTCGACTTTCTCTTGTAATTTTTCTTCTTGTACTGCTACTTCTTCAATTATCTTGCAGACGTGTTTATCTGCTTATTATTTCTCCTTTTTCGTAATGAAAATTATTCTTGTTAGTTAATAATTATCATTTTGTCTTTCATTATCTTCACTTATGTTGATATTCATCATTGCGACAAGATCGCAGGACGTCTTTACATTTTCATGTAATGACCCATTGGTCTTGCCTTATCATTATTTTTGTGGTCTTATTTTGCCTTCCTAGTTAAAGGTCTTATTTTGCCACCCTCATTTTTTAAGCGTCAATGTGACAGGTCTAAACATTCTTACGAACATAAGTCCCATGAGTTTGCTGGAATCGGAGTAGGAAGTAGAAATCGTATTAAACGATTTACTCGTAAATGGGAACTTAGTTAATTTCCACCCACTACTTTGTGCTCTTCAGTAGCAGTTGCATGACTTGCTCACTTCCCTCATCATTAGGTGAACACAGTACGCGTAGGCCATCAGGACAAAACCTGAATTAATATCCCCAGCCTCGCACGTTGATATCTACGTGGTGCTTAGAATCGATTCTTGACTTTGTGGACAGTAAAGTCCATGTATTATTAATTAGACATATTTTACAAATGTTGAAATTCATAGATCAAATATATATACTTTGGGGGCGAGTATTGTATATTGATTACAGGGCGGGCAAAGTGTGTTCTTTGAATTGTCGAATAATATTGATAGTTAGACCAATATTCTTGAATCAAAGGCAAATATTCTTTAGTTAAAGGCAAATGTTGCCTAGTTTGAGCAAATATTACAGTTTAAGGCCAGATATTTATCATTTGATGGAGGTGTTAGTAGCGAGGACCAAATAAAATATTAATTTAGAATCACAGCTCTTTGGGTGAAGTCAAACTTAATAAAAATGTTGATGTGAATCAACATAAAATTATCAGTATTTGGAATCTGCTGAGAATCATGTTGCGAGCTCACGGATTAAGCCTAATTTCTTTTACAGACCATTGATTGTGCAAATCAATCTGCAGTGAAGCATGAAGTGCTCATGGGATGGCCAGAGTCCACACCATATCGCCAGGATGCTCAAATGACGAAATACGAAAGTCTCTCAGGGGCCGGTTGGTAGAAAAGAAGAATTAGTTGTAAATCTTGGTTTAATCATTTTATTGAAATAATACTCGTGTAGGCGACAAATAATAAAAACACAGTCATGGCGAGGGGAGTAGAGCCAAGAGATCCTTCGGCTGGCTCTTGGTAGTAGTGGTCCCAATGGATAGTCGTTGACAAACTCTTAATTGTTTGGAAGAGTTTAGACCTAATACGAAGCAAATTAGGTTAAAATCCATTTAAAACATACGGGGCCAAGTTATTTGGAGCCTTAGAGCCACCTTGGTAGAATCGAGGATGTGCTCGTGTCACCCAGTGTCATGTCTAGGTCACAAAATTTCGGTATTTTAAATTACATTTAGGCAGCATTTTGAGAAAATGTCTGAGAATCCGGGGTTTATTGTTAGGAAAATACATGAGATGATGAAAAATAATAAATGAAAAGGGAATTGCAAGGTGTGGGGTAGAAACATGGCGTAGGAGGCATGGCTTTCTTTGAATTCAACAAGCACGGTTCTGCAGCACCTGATTTTATGTGATTTTTATATATTTTCTAAGTTTGAAATTCCATGGCTGGAGTTTGCAGAGGTAGGGAATTTGCTTGAGATAGAGATATAATAATTATAAAATAGGGAATGATGGGTATGGATGAGCGGTAGCCCAAACTTTATGGTAGAAACCAGCCTTGATAGGCCTGCAGTCCGACACTCTTCAATTTTATATAATTTTCATGATTTTAGAAATTTTCATAAAATCAATTTATTAAAATAAGGTATTTGTTGAAGAATCGCGGGAGTTTCCTTGGAATCAGAGAAACTTAAAGCAATAAAGCAATAATAAAATAATAAAATAACGTGGGCATGAGCATAATGACAGTGGGCTTAGAGTCCATGAAGTTTTTCTAATTTTATAATAATTTCGCAATTTTAGAAAATTCATAAAATTAAAAGGAGTTACCTATAGTTTTAAGGAAATTCATGAGATCAGATTTTCCAAATTTAAGGAGAGATAATAAGAATAGTGTGGGTACGTGAATTGTATGTGGAGACCAAGCCACGAGCTAGGGCATATGGCAGCCATTTAGTGTGGGAACCCGAACATGAGTTTTCCTAATTTTATAATAATTTCATCAATTTACAGAAAATTCATAAAGTGGGAAATTTTCATAGTTGTAAAGGAAAATTCATATGTAGATCAGGAATTTCATAATTTGAGAAATAATAAAATAATGGGAGCGTAAGAGGTGTAGAGGCCGTACGCTAAGCATGGCCAAGCTAAGGTAAGTACTCGGTCACATGACACCTTTCCACTAGGTGCATTATTTCTTTGAGTAAAATCATGAAGTTAGAGAATTTACGTAAGCAGAGATTGGCTAAGGCGAGGAGAATTTTCTGGGATCGGGAAAATAATAAAATATGAAAAAAATATAAAGGTGCAGTGGCAGGGCTGGTCCGACATAGTAAGCCATTGTCAGCCCAGTCCCTGGCGCCTTTCTTCAATATTTTATCCATTTTCCCATCTGATTTTACGCCAGTTAAACGTTCGTCCATGTTCAAAATGCTCTTTTGTGCGTTCAAATGCCAAGTCTGTCATTTCTTTAAGTACTTGCCATTTAGTTAGGGCTTAACCGATGCTCGGATACTGTTTAGTTGAATATTTATCACTAACAGTGGAATTCTGCTGGAAGACACTTAGATTAAAGTACGTGAAATGAAAATGCGTAGAATAATACGGATATTGAGGCGATTAGGATAATTAGCGTGGCTCTATACACAAGCGAGAACTGTCTAGGAGCATGGAATTCCTCAAAAAATCACTATCCTTTATGTGGAGTGTAAGCTTATTCCTCTTGTATGATCGGAAAACATGGTTGCATCCACAGAAGGCGTTATTGCTCTATCTTCCCATGGAACCACGTGTGCAGGGGCCCTTGGCGACTTGTGATGCATACGATTATAGGATATGCATGGTCTCACGGGAAGTGCATTCTACGTCTTACCGAAGCTTTCATTCGGAGGTTTTATGGCATGCAGGCTTCCTTAGAGACATGGTACCAATACTCATCCGTTGCGGATCGGAGTAATTCTTGGTACTCGGTATTAGCTGGGGATGTTAGTGGCACAGGTTTGGAGACTACACATCTACATATACTCACGAGGCAACCTTCTCGATCGATTTGTAGCATGAGAACTTTCTTGCTTTAATAGGGGCATAGGTCGTAAATGGAATTAGGATTCGGAGCACCAACACAATTTTACCCTTGTCAAAAAATCCACCATCTACATTAAGTCCCACCTTGTGAGGAACAATCATATTCGTAGTCATTAGATAAAAAATGATTTTCAGGTACAAACAAATTAAGTAATTGAACTTAGTCGCCAGATAAGTCGTTCCCAGTTTTAAGCCAGATGAGCAAACCATGGTTTGAGCGGAAATCCTAGTAGCATAATGAGCATCATCCGGTGGGACCAGATTACAGCAAACAGAGACCTTGGTTAGTGAGTTTGCAGGAACAAGAGGAAATCATATGGAATTAGGTTTGGAAATAAGGTGGAAGTATAAAAGAATTAATTCTTTTTTTGACCACCATCTTTGTCTACCATGCCTTCACATGAAGGCTCGGTGGGAGAATTTTTTTGTCGGGCGCAGCGTCAGTATTACGTGTCATCCGTCCAACAAGTGGCACCAACCAGTCACGCAATAATTTTTTTTTTTGCCTTTTTAGTTTCTTGAGTTATTCATCAGTAAGTTCTATCATAGGTATATATTAATGAGTTTTGTAGAAACCTTTATTTTATTAAAACTGCCATATTGAATTCGATCATTGATTAAGAAAGTGGAAATAATCCTAACTGGAGAGATTTCTTTACAGGAAAATAGACAAGTATCCAGGTGATAAATTTTATTAAAGGTTACCAGGCAAAACTTTATCTTAAAAGTGTAGGCTTTCACCCAAAGCGAAATAAACCTCGTTTTAGAAGTAAAAGTAACAATCGCGGGAAAAATAAATTTTTGAAATGACTGACATATTATGAAATAGATGATATATTTTATTACATGAGTGTATTCTCATTAAGATAAAATTCGGAAATTTCGTAGGTAATTCCGTTAATTCTTTATTTAAATAAAATCAAAGCGTGGTTGCCAGAAGTAGCACAAACAATGATTTATTTATGATGAAATATTATGTAGTATAAATTTCATAGTTGGTTTGTGGATGTTGTCTCTTACCATGAAATTGTATATGATTTATAAAATGACTTTAAAAGTTAATAAGTTTAGATTCCGTTGCTTCTGGAGTTTAAAGGCAGACTAACTTTGGGTCATTATCTTGGCTTTGATGCTGTTATTATTGGAGCGTAAAGAAGGGGTAAGAGTTAAGAATTACCATTTTTCGATAATGTATTCCCGTTTGCATGATTAAGTAAATCTATTGGAAGCTTATGTTTGAATGTTGAAACTTAAAAATGTTGTGCAATTCTGACTACTTTGCAAGATATACGGTTAAGCTAATGATGCTTCCGAGCGATGAAATGTGTATAAATGATATCTAGAGAAGGATGCATGGATGAGACTTCGTTACGGAGAAATGAAACACACAGAATCGAGAATGTTGAATATAGATGATGCATTTTGAGGTCAGGTCTGAGATCGGCCTGCTCGTCTTTCCCAGTAGAAACCGGGAGGTTACTCAGAAAGAAATTGGGCGACTCCTCGAGCGGTTGTTCGGTTTTCTCTTGAGCGAGACTCTTACAGGCGGCTTAGTTATAATTCGGATGAGCCAGAGACACATGCTGGGGATAACCCTCATTATTAGACTACTGCTTTGTATAAAGCAAAAGTTATGAGGCTATTCAAGCATCGGAGATTTGTACATCTTTCATGATGCGCGAGGTCTGTGGCACTGCGCTGGCAGTGTATTGAAGCTCAACCACCTTTATATGCTGAATTTGGAGATGATTTACCACATTACCTTGGAAGATGCTGGTTGCTTCATGTCTTGATCAGGTCAATTTTTCTGAGAGCTTTCAAGGAAGAGAAAGGTTTCCAACATCTGCGGCTAAGATGGGGAAGGGAGTGCTCAAGGAAACCTGTGAAGGCTGCTTATATCATTTGGTTGACACACTAGTGGCCACGGGATCTCCCTATAAGCCAGACGTGATTATGTGTCTATATCGCTGCTTTCTTGTGCGCTTATGGCTGCTCCACACAGGGACGTGTTTGAAAGCCATGGGACTTTCTTAAAGCCATTTGCACCAATCCCTTTACTTATTAAGATGGCTCGGGGTGAACAACTTCCCATAGGTAAGCAATGCCCAGGTTCTTTGTACTCTCTTTTTGGATTCTGAGTACGTAGACCAGTGCTTTATTAAGCTTTATAGAAGATTCGTCTACATGTCCAGTCATTCCCCTCTGAAAGCCTTAAAGTGTGGGCGCTTGAGAATTATCACTTTATTCCTCGTAGTATTTTGCAAGGGTTGGTGGCCTGGTGATTCTCGGCGTATTTTCACGGGGAGGGATGGCACGGGATCATGCGTTAGTATACAGAAGCAAATTCGATCGAGGCAACGCCTCGGTGGTGCTTTATTGGGCAGTAGAGTCGAGTTGACCAGAGTACAGTCTTGATTAATCCTCATGTTTCCTAATTCAAAACTTTGCAATCTTGAAGAAGTGCAGCTTTGAAATCTAGTGCTGGCCAGAGTGATGGCGAAGATCCCAGCCGTATTGAGCTATACTCCAAAGGTCGTTTCCAATGCTGCATCATATATGGAGACTTTTAGGTGGGAGAGGAGATACAACATTGATGGCTTAAATGGAGATGGGTATGGATCAATGCGTTCCCGACTTTAGGAGAAGGTAAACCGTCGGTGGGCTGACTTAAGACTTATTTGGGTCATTACCCATATGAAGGAAGCTCTTATTGGTTTCCCTTGTGCACTCACAAATTACGTAGTAACTACGGGTTATATTTGATTTTGGGACTAGAGTTGAACGTCTCGCAGTTTTGTAAGGGTTGAGTCAGCCCTTGGTGAAGAGCCTCCATACTGCTGACATGATTGATTCTGACATTGAGCCCATCTCACGGTGGTGATAGGCGAACTTGTCCGGGATGTTCACTGGTATCATATCTTTTACGCATTTTAGTAAAAAATTAAAATAGCACGCATTTGATTATCACCTTAATTTAACTTTCTGTAGGGCCCAATTAAATACCCATGAGACCTAAATCTTGAAGTAATTTCTGAATCGAAACAGTTATTCACGGTGGAAGCGAGCAAAGTTTATGAGCTGTTATACAATACACCAAGTCCGGTTATTTCTTTGGCGATTGTGACACCTTTCACTTTCTACTTCTCTCAACAATTCTAGGATCATGAAACCAATATTTATTGTAATTCACGAGAACTTTTCTCAAATCTAGTATTGATGATCTTGATTATACCTTCTTCCCAAGCTGATGAGACGATCCTAATTTGAAGCGTTAGAAAGAACAAAATATTAGTAAAGTACTCTTCCCTCATGTGAGCATAAATGCCTCATGTGAAAATGCTAATTATTTGAGAAATGTATCAGGGGGAGGATATTGCCATGGGTGGAAGTCCACGATACTCGGTCATCCAGGAATAGAGGTGAAGGTTCGAATGTTGAAATAGGGTAGGAAATGGTAAAGACCTCACCAGTGTGACAAGTGATCAACTCTTTGAACACTTGAAGACCCCCAAGTA
>JAJJWW010009111.1:0-171972 GCA_023531295.1 Papaver armeniacum | reverse complement strand
ACAAGGGTTTGTAAGCCTTGTAGTTCGCGAAAGTCAGATGGTAGGGGTTTGCGAACCTACCTAATTCCTGAACTCAAATGTACAAGGTTTGCAAACCGGTCTTGCTAACTTATACATCCCGCGAAATTCATACTAAGTTTAGTAATACATACAAGTATGTTTACCTGTCTCCAAGCAATTATTTTTCTCACATAATTGATTTGGAACTTTCGCAATAGCCATATGCAATATGCACTTTTGATTGGGAAATTTCTTAATGATCAACTTGAATAAATTGTTTTTATTTAAGATTGTTAAGGATCTAAACATCGATTTCTTGAATCATGTTTCGATAGTTTAAACAAGAAAAGATTGGTCTTGAAATTTCTTCTTTGTATTATTAAATCTACTAAAATTATACGACATAGTCTCATAAGATAGAATGGTAATAACGTGAGTAAATAGGATAGGTCAGTTTTCACATACCTCTTTGTTGATGATGTATTTGTATGTTCTCCAGTCTTCAATCTTCGAGGGTATTCAATAATGTCCGATACTCAACTAACATACTCTAATCCTAGTACAATAATTTACTTTAATAGGCCAAAAATCAAGATATAGTTTTGTATATCTAACATTGAAAACAAGTTTGACGTGGAAAAATTGGCGAATTCGACCGAGAGACGCACTAACAATTACCGATCCCATATTTTTCTCATGATAATAAGAAAAAAGCTTGTTATTATGTTCACTTTCAACCAAAAAGTTACTCAAATTAGTTATTGCATCGTTATCGGGAACTCTGATTTCATTGCATTCTTAAGAAAAAAAAAAACATTTTTCTACATTATCGTTTTCACCGTATACATCATACCAAATCGAGTCCAAATCAATTTTGTCATATTAATTGTCTATTATGTAGCTGTAAGATTCTTTAGTTAAATCTTAGAAAACTTAAAAACTAGAATTATCAGATTCTTCAGTAAAATCGTTAAACTTTCCATCGATTTTTATATCGATCAGAAGAAACTAGAAGTAAAGAAGAAGAAAAGAGAAAACTCTGCCTAATTATCTTGATGAAAGAAATATTGGATACAAGATATCTAAGTTATAAGCATAGGGATATGATGAGACCATTCTTGAATGAATCTTACTTTTCGTTTGGAAAACAAATTTGTACTGATAAACTATGTTTTGTTACTCTATTTTGGAACGTGCTATTTACGGACGCAATTTTATAAAACAAAATTAGAAGGTGTTCCTATTTATTGAAACCCACAATTTTGATATAACATTTCTTAGGATCTTCGTGTCAATTCGCACTAATGCTTACATGTTACAGCTTATTATAGTGTAGCAACGACCTAATATAAATAATAACACTTAAATCCGATTAACAATGCTAAAAATAAGAAAGTGTTATTCAAGATTTTCCATCTCAATAAGCTAATGAAGACAAGGTATCAATCTTTATCTTTCATCGTTCTATCATATGTGGACAAGGTCGCGAGCGACATATGGCAGTAAATTGTATGTGTTGGTCACAAATTTTTCTCTCGTTTTGTTTTGGTACTGGTTTCAGAAACTTGAGACTCTGTTGGGGTTGTGAAATCTATTCAAATTTCAAGAAATAATTCAATTGTTCATAAAGTTAGTTCATAGCTATATAAAAAGAATTATATTTTAATGAATTATTGATCTTTACGATTGGGAAACTTATTTAAGGTTTGAAAAAAGTTATTTTCAAAATGCATAACAGTATGTCAAAACTCATAAAAATTCATATGTCTAACAATTATTCATATTATACAAAAATAATGTGTTAACAGATACGACACATTTGTTATAAGTTTTGTTAGTAACGCAGATAATAAATACATTAAAGTCATAATACCAATTGCATAAAATTCTTATCCCATTTGATGGAGTGACTGAATACGATCCCTAAAAATTCATAACACAATATTATTTAAACATTACAACATCTGTAAAAGTAAAATAAAGTGTAACATCTTTTGTCTTTACATCACTTGTCAATTTAGTCTTTTTGGGTGGTCTGGGCAAGAGAAAACAATGCAACAACTAAAATTTCGTTTTTTTTTTTTTTTTAAGAAATCCCGGAAACAAATCAGTGGAACAACCAAAATTATTATTTTTTCTTAAAAATCAATTACATCAACAAATGGCTACAAATGTTTAGTCAAACTAAACAAATAACAAATACTACCTTCTCATTGTCCCAGAACATATAGGCCTCTTCATCGTCCCATGACATATCTGATCTTTACCCATGTACTTGCAAAGTTATTGATACTTAATTTTGGATTTATTATTGATTCTCCCGGGCACATTATAAATTGCTGCCCTTCTGCACTGTAACACAAGCATAGATTGCATTCTTTGAAGCCTTTGATGTCTATGTAGCCCGGTAGTTGATAGAAAGAAGAACCTTTCGTCCCCAAATAATACATGACAAAACCACATCCTTTTAATACTTTTCCCCTGATTTAATGTTTCGTATGTTGGGGAAATCAAAAGTCTTCTTTATAATATTTTAAAAGCTATCTTCGGGAAGTTTTATGCCTTGCCGCGTAATGGTGATAGGCCATGGTTTCTTCTCGAAGGGAAACTTGAATTGTTCGGTTCTCAGCTTCTTTCCCATATCAATATTTTTACTTGAGTTTATTCAATCACGATTGTTCCCCCGCAACATGGTTTTCCCGAACAAACATAGTACGCAGTCTTTAAGAGAAATTATAGAATCTCACCTTGACACTTCGGTTTAATTTCATGGATCTTCATTTGTAAGAATTCACCTGCTACAGTACCACCAAACCCGAAACAGAACCATGGAGTATCCAATAGGCGTGTTCCCTCATTAGTCACACGTGCAATCTCAAAACAACTTTCTGGCCATTACCGGGTGTTATTACAATGAAATTCGTATAAGTGTCGGGCTTTTTGGATTGCACCATTTTTCTAATTTATCCATTAATATATCATGTGTCACGTTTTTACCCTTCCAAGTATCTCTGAGATCGGTGCATATTTTATAAGCAATGTTTTAATCTCCCGCAAGAGTGATAATGAAGTCATCACAAGTAACAATCTTCTCATTCACCCTCTCTTCTTTCAGACGCAGGCCCATTGCACTATTGGGCTTGTATCAAATTCTTTCTTCGACCACTTTTGTAATAGGAAAAGTATAGTCGTCGGTAAGTCTAGTATCCGACACCAAATACGACTTATGCTCAGTCTAATGTAAAATAAAGGATAATTACGGATCTTACTTTCCTTCCTTCAATATTTTCATTTTTATTTATTTCCTTAATCCAACAACATTTTATTTTCCCAATAACGATGGTGAACAAATTTCTACTGATAAAATATGTATTTTTACTTTGTTTTGGGACGTGCTCTCGATTTATGGACCCAATTTTATAAAACAGAATTAGAAGATGTTCCTTTTTATTGAAACCCATAATTTTGATATGACATTTGTTAGAATCTTCGTGTCCATTTTCGCACTAGTGCTTTCATGTTACAACTTATTATAGTGTGGCAATGATCTAATATAAATAATAACACTTAAATTTGATTAACAACGCTAAAAATAAGAAAGTGTTATTCAATATTTTCCATATCAATATCCTAATGAAGACAAGCTATCAATCTTTATCTTTCATCATTGAATCATATGTGGACAAGGTCACGAGCGACACATGACAGTTAATGGTATGTGTTGGTTACAAATTTTTCTTTTGTTTTGTTTTGGTACTGGGTTCAGAAACTTGAGACTCTGTTGGTGTTGTGAAATCTATTCAAATTTCAAGTAATAATTCAATTGTTCATAAAATTAGTCCATAAGCTATAAAAAAAATTACATTTTGATGAATTATTAATCCTTTATAATTGGGAAATTTATTTAAGATTTGAAAAAATATTTTCTAAAATGCATAACAATATATCAAAACTCATAAAAAATCTTATGTTAAAAAACAATTCATATTATACAAAAATAATGTATTAACAGATACGATACATTTGTTATATGTTTACTAGTAATGCAGATAACAAATACATTAAAGCCATATTACCAATTACCAATTTCATAAAAATCTTATCCCATTTAATGAAGGGACTTAATACAATCCCTAAAAGATCAAAACACAATTTTCTTTTAAACATAACAACATACGTTGAACCTCAGTGTCTTCATGTTCCACTCTTTGGAAAGGATCAGTTTCTTCTTGTCCAACTCTTACACCATTAGCTTCATCACATTCTTTATTTTGTACTCCATTGACACTAGTATGTCCGTTGTAAACCCTACGAGCATTAGGCACAACTTGAATGGGTCCCAATTGATACTTCAAAGTTCACCTTAATTTCCAAAACGAAATAAGAATTGAAAATGAGTACAATTATTAATTGATCAATTTCCTAATCTGGTGCTTAATTCATGATAAGCTAAACACCATCGACATTATGCAGATAAAAGGATTTGATATCTATAACTCTTGTGTGTTATGTGGTGATGATATTGAATCCCAGGAACACCTTTTCCTGCATTGTAAAATAGCATACATAATTTGGTCTTTGATTTTACCAAGTGTTGGTTGGTCTTGGGTAGTTCCATCAAATATGAAGATGTTAGCAATGGGATGGAACCAAGTTAACTTCTCAAGCACAGGAAACTTTCTCTTGGGTCTCATTCCAGCAGCAATAGTCTTTACAATCTGGACAGAGAGAAACAAGCGTATCTTTGAGCAAAACTATACTTTCAAAACAGATTCGGACCTGGGAATAGAAGCGAAATCTTTGATCCTAACTTGGGCTAGTGCTGCTGGAAAAAGAGCGCATTTGAATTATTCAAGTTCAGTTCTTAACAATTGGGATGCTCTCTTTGTGTAGAATTTTTGTAAATCCCATTCTCTTCTGATGAATTTTCTCTTCTGATCAAAAAAAAAAAAAAAAAATTAATTGAGAAAGAATGCCATGTCCCAATTGAATTGAAAGTTCACCCTAATTCCCAATACAAATATACACCAATTAGAATTCTCTAAACCCAATTGATAATTCAAAGTTACTTAACCCTATTGGCCAAAAAAAAAAAAAATATAAGAAGCGAAAAATGATTACAAATATTAAATGAAAAAGACTAAATTGATAATTGAAAGTACGAACTGAAAATGATCTAAATTGAATTGATAATTAAAGACCACTTAATCATACAAATGATCCAACAAATATCAATCTTAATTTTCAGCTCCATATAATCTTAGATGAAAAACCAAACTTTACACCAAAATAAAGTACACCTAAAAGTAATTACCTTTTATTAAAGACTCAACGAATACATGTACCGAAACTGCTATTTGCTTGAGCTTGCGAGAAAAATCAACTTTTGATTGGCAACAACAGTCAACAAAGAACTTGGTTATTTGAGATCCAATTTTAACCTAGAAACTTAAAAAAACGAAAGATAAGAGCATTTCCAATGGTGTTTGGATATGTATCCTAGGTGTAGATTAACTAAAATCAGTTTTTATTGGTATGGCCCACATAAAATTTAGATACATCTTTATATTTCAAAAACAATCTCCAGTGGAGTATAGATATGTATTGGGTTATCCTATTTTTCTAAAGATATTTAACAGAAAAACAGTTTTAAACCCTTAAAAATGTATGACGTTGGTATGGATGATAGTCTATAAAAATAGATACCATCAACTCAAGTTGCCAAATCAGAAATAAATTTAACCATCCAACTATCATTGCAGAGAACTTTTATAAAAAGAGTATCTAAAATCCTAGGTGGCGTCCGTTTTTTTAGAAACCCAAACTCCATTGGAGATGCTCTAAAGAAGAGAAAGAAGTGAGAGAAAGTCGACAAAAAATTTGTTTTCTTTTGTCTATGTAGAGAGAGAATTATCAAGAGGAAACATGGCGCGGTATATGGAGTAACATGTCTACTTCTGGGCTAACCATATTATTGACATGGGCTTTTTTTCTTCTTCACAATTAGGCTAACTAAAAATGACTTCTATTTTGAGTGCGGGCTACAGCCTGGGTAAACCACCCCAGTACCGTCCCTGGTCGCATGGGAGAACATTGCGTAAATACGTCTATTAGCATGCCTTTCATTTTACATAAAAATATAGAAAAAAAGTCGAATTATATTTCCGAAAAATAGCTATGTTCATGCTATTTGTAAGAAAGTAGTTCTTCCAAGATTGGAAATGCAAAAAAAACAAATTGTTAAGATGGCAAAGATCTTAACTGATGAAAAGCGTATGGACTTTCAGTATATTAGTCCTCTAGAAATGAAATCTTACACTCTATTAGACGTCTAATCACGCGTCCGAACTGCCTTCTGAATTGCACTCCTAGCTATCGCAAGGTCATAATCAATTCTTTCCGCACTACTGCACTAGTATGCATTATCTGTAAACACACAAGAGCTACCCATTAACGGAGAAAAATATGATCCATGCACAAAAAAAGAAAATTATAACTTACGTATGCTCAGATGATGCATGTATAGTGGATCCGGAAGTTATTGCGATACTTCCATCATTAGTTTCACTAGTAGTAGTATTCGAAGCTAATGAATCATCGGCGGCGAAATTTTGTGGTCTTCGAATGGAAGTGCTGTCATTAGAAGAGAAGAAACCAGTGTTGATGCTGAAATGTTGTTTGTTAGAAAGACAAAATTCAAAAACAAGAAGTAGAAGCAAAGCAGTAAAGACCATCTTATGGCATGTTTTTGTAATCCATCGTGTTTGCCATGTTTTTCGCTAGAGATCATCATTAGCTTATGGCATTATGCCTGCTTCTTAATTAAATTATCAATATTTTCAACCGATTGATTATAAGGTGTCACTGTGATGGGGTTAAAGATTGGACTTCTGATTATTACTAACAGACACGTAAATAATTATATTGCAACACCATGTCGATCAAAATTGCAAGTTTTGGCAATGTTGAAAAAATAATTGTGGCTGCTTACTCTAAATGAGTCCATATGTATGTATTGTGAATCGTATTGTGAATCTGAAGAATCTTTTCTGCCGACTCTTTGTCCTTTTTAGAGTATGTATGTATGTATTTTTCCCGTAGAAACTCCTATGTTTATGTGTATAAGATGTCGTCCGCGGAATGTCCCATAAAACGTTCCAATAAGGTTGCCCAAACACGAACGTATTAACTAGGCCCTCCCTCACTGCTGGTAAAATGTTTGGTTTGTGATCGTAGTGGGAATGGAACTTAGGAACAATTTTTTTTTTAACGCAAAAGCCGGACCCGGGCCATTACCCGAATTCAGCCAGTTGGAACTGACCCCACTACCAGACCCAACACCATTCAACCCATTATACAACTAATCTACCTCAAACTTTTACAGCGGCGGGGATTGAACCCCTGACTTCCTCCTTATTGGAGTTGATGGGATACCACTAGGCTATGCTCTTGGACCCAATCTTAGGAACAATTGGTCACTAAAATACTAGCTCATTTTTACAATTTGTGAACGCAACCACGTATTTAACACACGCCGACACATGCGGTGTTTCACACTGAAGCACGTACGTCGTATTCGATCGGGTTGACCCAATGGGGATTTATTTTCTTTTCCCTTTTATTTTTATGAAGACATAATAGGCAGTAATGTTTTGAAAATCTTGTTATTAATTCGAATCATTTCTGTTATTAATACAGATTTTATTCTGTAGTTAATGCACAATTACTTCGGATCATATTGACCATCTCTTTTGATCTCAATATAAACCATTGGAATCCTTCATTCCAAAATGTATCCCGAAAAGTCTACTATCTCTATTATTTTCGTCTTTCTCCCTCTGTGTTGTTTCTACATTCTCCGTTTTGTTGTTGAAATCGTTGAGTGAGCAAGCATTGTAGTGTTTATAGTATAACAAACACTTTTATCCGACTTCAATACAGGGTATAGCATCACTCTATTTTTTAGGAGTACTAGCGAACTATCATGTTAAGGACATCTTGATGATCAAGTCATCAGTCTGATGTTTACAATTGAATGGCTGATTTTATTTTTCAACATTTTTACTTAACATCGTTGCAGTTCCAACACATAATACAATTATGGAGATAGAGTCAATGCTGATATGACTTTCCTTTCTATATGATTAACAATATGTTAATTGCTTCTTCTTTATTTGATTGGCTTCACTTCTGGCTTATTGACCATGTGTCTACTCTACTTGAGGAGTCCAAATGTCTGTTTGATTTTATGGTCTATTTGACGTAGCAGAAATAATGTTATTCTCAATTTTAAGGAATGAAACCTCGAGTGCTAAAGCTATGGTAGTTGTTAAAAGTCTCATCATTTAACTTTGACCTTTTGTCACTAGGAATATATGAAAGAGTAATATTGATGGTTCTTTTGATGCTACCACGTTGGTATATGATTATAGATATGTGATGAGAAACTTTCCTATGGTAAAACATTTTGTTGGGCTATTATAATGTTCTATGTGTACCTATTGAATCCGTTCTCAACTGCAAATTAGTAATCTCTATGTTATGATGAGTTATTTGCTTGTGATGATGAATTAGATCTGAGAAATTAGATGATTATATGAGACTAGTTTGCAATTGAGAACTGATTCAGTAGGTACACGACTGATGTAATTTCTATAGATAGACTGTTGAAATACTCCATAAATGATGATACTCATTTCATATTTCACATAGATTTCTGGGGTTTGAGAGATACCTACGGATAGATACATACCATGAAAAAATGGGCTCTAGACAAATATTTTAAAAACAATACAAACATTCATCATGGATAATACTTAACGGATTCAGATAAATGCATTCAGAATGATGAGATTTGAATTTATTTATTATAAATACGATGTGTTTCGTCGATCTAGATGTCGATCTTCACAAAAATGGAGGGTATGTAATTCTTATTATGATTTAATTCATGGTATGTTGCATGTTTTAGACTTTTATATACGTTTTAAGACTAATTTTATTCCTAAATTTTATTTTCTAATTTTGCATGTATGTGAATGACAACATATTCTACATAAGCCATGCATGGTAACAGAAATTCTGAGCGAGCGAGAGAGAGGAAACGTAGAAGCAGGAGGAAACGATAGTGGTAGGAATTGCAGTAGAGGCATTGGTAGTATTAGTGGTGATAATCTAATTTTATACGACATATTAAGTCGACTTCCTGTTAAATCAATAATGAGATTCAAGTCAGTATGCAATTTTTGGAGATTATTAATTGAAAACCATTTGCGCCTGGTTAATTTACACCTTACATGATCAGAAACACGTCGACGTGGTGACCCGGCCACCACCTTCCTTGTATATCCATTTGTTGAAGGTTAAACCAAGATAGTGTGAACACAGTGTTTCATATACGAAAGGTACCAATTTTGGGAAACTGGTTTATATTCGGAAGGTGCCAGTTTTAAGAAACTAGAAGGTGACACTATTAGGAAACTTTGTTATCGAGGAGTTTGTTTGGCTTAGGAATTTGTTTAGAGTTTTGAGTTTCTAGAATAATTCTACGTTTAGAGTTTGAGTTATATTAGGAAAGTTTTTCATTAGTCGTCAAGTCTGTTAAACAATATATATAGGTTGTTGAGCCATGAGTTTGAATTACATCAATAGAGAGAATTATTTGAGTTACGTTTTGTATTCATTAAGTCTTTGATATCAGATTTTCTACATCTGGTATCAGAGCACTGGCACTACACCAAATTCCCGTATTCGTAACAAGAATTCGTAACGGCTTTGTGGTCGTTACAAAATTCCCACTACAAATGGCCATTACAAAAAATTCGTAACAGGGCTAAGCCGTTACGAATTTTTTTATAGGCGTGCCAGTCACACGCTTGGTAACACTAGGGTGGTCACACTTGAGTTTTTTTTTCCACCCAACTTAGTTTTAACTAAAGGATGTTTCCTCCCATGCCAAGGTGGCATAATATCCCTACATGTGTATAACCCTAACTCTCTACTCACCTTATCTTCTTCTTTTTCCATTTCCAAAAGCTCCCGACACATCTTCTTCTTCAAAATCTTCTCCATCCTCTTCTTTGTTTTGTCAGACAAAATCGATCACAAGATTCGCTGTTATGAGGTTGAGGAAAGTTAAAAGTTGATTTTCCTTTAAATCTAGCGAAGATGGTGAAGGAATAAAACCCTAAATCAATTTTTGTTGTTATGCTTTTGTTGTTGTTAATAGAGAGATGATTTCACGAGCAACTTTGTTATACTTCATTAGCTTAGATTTCAATTTCGATTACGAATCCTAAGTAAATCTTCTTTAAATTTTAATTTCAGTTGTAAACCCTAACTATTTTTTTTTTTAATTTCAGACACCTCCAAATTCAGATAATCTTCAGGGAAACTAATAACTAGTTGTTTGTGATTTTAATTTCAGTCACCTCTCGGTTTCAATCTCAATTCTACACCATTTTTTTATTTTGAATCTGTGTGTGTAGAGCTAATAACTGGTTGTTTGTGAATTGTGCTGGAAAACTTAGAGGAGAATTCACAAGAGAAGAAGCCTGGAGGTAGATTTCACAAGAGGATGCAATACAACAGATGTTTCGTTACTGCTGGTATAATTTCTTCTTCTCTATTCCATTGATATTAAGTTAATTTTGGTGTGAATCATATTTTGAGGATTTTTTTTGTGTGTATACTGCTTGTTATAAGTTGTTATGTGTGTTTTGGATGTTAAATAGGTTGTTGTAATTACTAATTTAGTAAGAAAAGATGGGTTTTAGCTATTAAAGTTGCTTATATTGGATCTTGAAGGTTTTTTTAATAGAATTGTGGTTAGTTTGTGTTGAAAACTGTTAATGAAGGCTAAGTTGTTGCTTATTAATGAGTGTGCTTTAGTTAATTTCTTGCAATGCAGGGTTTAGTAATTTTGTTTAATTTATTTTTGGTGATTGTTTTGCATATATCCGTTGGTTGGAAGTAATAGCAGCAATGAGCGCTCATGAGTACCGATTTGAGGTGAAACAAGAGGAGAAGTTTGGTTCTTTAGGAGCCTCATGGTAAGGAATACATGCTTGATCTAAGATTGAGATTACTATTTTAAATGAAAATTCTTTCGGTCACTAGGAATTTAACATCTTTTTTTTTTTTTTTAGTTATATTATTGTTATATTGGGATGGTAATATTTACTGCAAGGATCAATAGGTCCTCTTTAGATCAATTAGGTTAATGACAGCTAATGGATTTATTCATTGGATGTCCACTGCACTTTTATGCGTTTGTAGCTGGAAGGACAATTTACTTCCCCTACTTTACTTCCATATCGTAAATTGGTCTTAGTTGCTTAACACTATTTTGTATGTCATATGGTTTCGGCCTTATGGTGACATGATCATGAGCCACCACTTTTTGACAACATTTGACTTCAATGCATACGTAATTGTGGATAGAATGTGATCCTTGGATTAAACCTTTTATTTAAGTTTTCGATACATTTCATGTGTAACGTTCCGATGATCAATACAATTCAGTGCAGTAAATTAAGTTTTGTTATGTATGTCAGTAGGATAACTATAGATTAAGACCTTCAATTTATCGAGATGCAGATGTTTTTAAGTATTGTAGCCTACACCATGTGTACAATCTCATAGCTTTACCCTGTTGAAGTGCTAATTGTATTTAAAAATTTCTTAAGTTTTGTTTTTCAAGTTGCTGATTGGTTCTATATCAGGGATTGGGTTCAAAACCAGTTAACTGGTGAAATTCCTAGGTTAATCTACTGGGATGAAGTGCTGCAGTATTTTTGAGTACATTCCTGCCTTAGAATAATCATGTTCGATTTATCAAATTTTCAGTGGGTTATATCTTCTTTGTGTTCTTACCATGAGAGTCTGATTTGTTGCAGAGGCCTTGAGTCGATGGCCTACAACAGAGACTGTTGATGCGTTAAGAAATAGAGCTGCTGCAATGAAGTCAAACCCCATTGGAGCCGCTGCAGACTTTGATGAGGTAACCTTTTACATTTTATTTGTATTTGTTCAGACTTAAATTAACTTTAACCAGAGAGTGGTAGTTAATTATCTTTGTTGGTTGTAGGATGAGTTCTAAGCTGAACTTGAGTAGTTGGTCAAGAAGCTTGCAAAGAAGTTCCATGCTTTTCAAGCCTCAGAGGTTGTTATCAAGCAGATTCATTGTCTTCTTGGACCTGGACTTAACAAGGCAAGCATGTTTTTCTACCAAGAACTATAGTCATTTGTTCACTTGTGATTTTTGTTCACTGTTGATTGTATTTTATTTGTTTTAGCTTATGTTTGGAATGTATGCCAGGTGTATATGTACCTTCCGACCTCCATTTATTATCTTTCATGTTTAGTTTTTCTTTTATTTCCTCCAACCATTTAATAAAAAATTTAGAGAATTCTGATGTTGCATCATGTTTTCCATGTATATTTTGTCCCTAGAGAGTACACTGGAGTTCCATCCTGTAGTCTCCTGGACTTGATGTCATTTACATGTTGATCACAAGCTGTGTTGTTGCAATTGCTCCTCCCATTTTCCATGACCGTTGTCTACGTCTTCACTATGTATTTGACTGTCCTCTTTTATCTTATGCTCTTCTCCCTGGTTTGGTCTGACCACAGAGACAAATTACGTTTAAGTCAGCAACTTAGTATGACATGAACAAATAAGGAAAATGCTAAATCCTTGTGCGCGTGTGTGTGTGGCAGGAACACACAATGATTGAATAGAAGCATGATCATTTCTTGGATGATCTCTAATTAAATAATTTATGGCCTGAACTCAAGTTGACGTCCAGGGAGGCGTATCTTATAATATTGTGGAGTTCATTACAGACATCTGGCCTGAAGTAAGTCACTGTCATCCTACGGAATGTCAGTTGTGCGGTTATTCAATCTTTCTTACGTTTTTAGTCATTTTCATGAAACTATACTTCACTGTCTTAACATGGTTTTTTTGGTTTGCTTCATAGTACTATTTTACATTCTCCCCTGTTAGTTTTCGTTGATGGTGGAATCTGTGGCCTTGTGCACAAAACCATGTTGAGAGCCTGTGACCTCTCTGTATGTTCAGTTTTTTATGCTTGTAAATTTCAAATTTGGTAGCCTTTCTTATAGATTTTCTCTGGTTTGTTTCGTGTAGTATGGGTTGGGCATTATGAACTTAAAGCAAGGGATTATGAAGAACTTGATAAAGAATTCTTGGCAACTAGTGTTTGGGAAGTATCTGCAAGCTTTGAGTAAGTTACTATGTAGTGTATGAGCTGAACTTATAAGTAAAAATGATTTGGAACTTAATGTATTCCCTTAGAGTCTGATACTTCACAAAATATAATTTGGTGTGTAGAGAATTTGAGTTCTTTTTTTTATATGAATTGATTGAACGTGATTTTAGGAATATATTGATGGAAGAAACTATTGTTGAGTGTGGACGATGGATAATGTAAAGTGTATGCAGTTGGAATTCCGGCGTACTTTCAGGCCGATAATGAACTGCCGGTCAATATGGACCTGGTCAAAATAGGTCGTTATTGACCAATTTTGACCAGGCCAAGGTTGACTGGCAGTAATTTTTTTGTTGTTACAAAAAAGTTCATAACGGCTCTAAGTTGTTACAATGTGCCACGTAGTAACGGCTCTAAGCTGTTACAATATGCCACGTAGTAACAACTCGTCAACGTTACAAAAATAAAAATCGTAACGGCCCGAAGCTATTACCACGTGGAAAATTCATAACGGCTCACAGCTGTTACGAGGGCCGTTACAACCAAAATTCGTAACGGCCACAAAGCCGTTACAAAAAAAAATATAACACCCACTTTTGCAACAGGCAAGAGCCGTTACAACCCGTTTTCGTAAAGGCTTGGTTCTGTTTCTAATCCCAGAATTTGGTGTAGTGTGGTATCAGATTTGAGGGTTGTGGGTATGAGTTGTTGAGAATAAGAAGATGGCGAGTTGAAGTTCAATCAAGGTACTGGTTTTTGAAGGTAAAAACTTTGAACACTGGAGATTACAGATAGAGAATATTTTCATATATCTAGAGGTGTGGGATATTGTAAAAGATGGTTATGATGAACCAGCAGCAGGAGATGTTTTAACAGCAAAACAACAAACTGCTCTAACAACAAACAGGAAGAATAACTCTAAAGTAACTTATATTCTTCATCAGGGTATTCATGAGTCTCTCATGGACATAGTTATCTATATTAAATAAGCTAAAGCATCATGTGATGGTTTGGTAAATAATTACAAAGGTTCTGACAAAGTTAATAAGGTGAGATTACAAACTCTGAAGCGTAAATATGAACTGTTACAGATGGAATCATCAGAGACAATATCAGAGTTCTTCTCAAATACATTGAATCTTGTCAATGAGATGAAAGTTAATGGTGACACCATAGAAGACTCAGCTATTGTGGAAAAGATCTTAAGAAGCTTACCTGAGACGTTTGAAGCAAAAGTAACTGCTATAGAAGAATGTAATACTGCTGCAACTATGACTCTTAATGAGTTATTAGGTTCATTACTGGCTTATGAACAGAGGTTACTTGAAAAAACAGCTGCTGCAAAAACAGTAGAAGAAGCACTACAAAGTCAAGTCACATGGATTAACAATCAAGGAAATTCTAGTTCTGTAGGAAGAGCAAATAATGGAAGTTATTAGGGAAGATATAATTTTGGAGGAAGATCAAATAATGGAGGTTATCAGGGAAGAAAACCAGTAGATAAAACAAAGCTTCAGTGTTATAATTGTGGAGATTTTGGACATTTTTATTTTCATTGTCCAAAGCCGAGAAAGACAATAGAAAATAACTACAAAGCCAACTTCAAAGCCAATATAGTTGAGAGTCAAGAAGAAGAAGAAGAAGAACAGAAAGATGAAAACATGTTACTTGCTTGTCATACTGCAGAAGAACAACCTCAACTTAAGTGGTACTTAGATACTAGTTGTAGCAATCATATGTGTGGAAAAAAAGACTTATTTGATAAGCTTGATGAGTCTGTAAGATCAAATGTGAAGTTTGGTAATAGTTCTACAATTCCTATTATGGGAAAAGGAAGAATAAGAATTGTTCTTAAGAATGGTTCAAAGGCATATATAATGGATGTATTCTTTATACCTGGTTTACATCAGAATTTGCTGAGCATGGGGAAGTTATCAGAGAGAGGATACTCTATGAACTTTTGCAATGGTATCTGTTTCATTAGAGATAGAAGAAGAAGACTGATAGCCAAAGTACAGATGACCAAAAACAGATTATTTCCTTTAAATATTCAGCATCAGAAGGAAAGTTATTTCAATACTCATGTGCATAATGATAGTTGGTTATGGCACAAGAGAATGGGTCATGTAAACTTTAATAGTTTACATGTTTTATCTAAGAAGGAGATGGTGTCAGGTCTACCAATTATAGAGCTTCCAGAGTCAAGATGTGAGAATTGTATATTTGGCAAGCAGCACAGAGATCCATTCCCAGTGAACAAAGCTAGAAGAGCTGAAAAACATTTGGAGATAATACACAGTGACTACTTAAACAAAAAAGTGATGTTTTTCATGCTTTTAGAAGTTTTAAAGCATATGCTGAGAAACAAATTGGTAAGAGCATCAAGATATTAAGAACTGATAGAGGAACAGAATATATATTGTTGTAGATAGTTTCATGGAATAACATGGTATTCTACATCAGTTAACTGCTAGATATACACCTCAATAGAATGGTGTTGCTGAGAGAAAGAACATAACTATAATTGAGATGGCAAGAAATATAAGAAGAACAAAAGATTTACCTAAGAATTTTTGGGGTTATGTAGTTGATACAATAGTGTATTTACTTAACAGATGTTATACAAATAGCTTGAATAATAAAACACCAGAAGAAGCTTGGAGAGGAATAAGACCAAGTGTAAGACATTTGAGAATTTTTGGGTGCATTGCATATGCACATGTACCTAAATAACTTAGGAAGAAGTTAGATGATAAGAGTGAGAAGTGTATTCTGGTTGGTTATAGTTCAGTAACCAAAGGATACAAGCTTTATAAACCAAAAACTGGAAGAAAAAAAATTACTAGCAGAGATGTGATTTTTGATGAAGATTCACAATGGGATTGGAATGTTACAACAACAAAGGAAACCTATCGAATAGTACCGATTCTGATTGAAGAAGAAGTAAGAACTCAGAATGATGTTGTAGAACATCAAGAAGAAGTTAGAATTGATGTTGCACCATAACAAAAAGAAAATACAAGACCAAGAAGAAATATTGTTACACCAACAAGAATGAATGATTATGTGTTAACAAGAGATGATGATAATACTGATGATGAAGTGATTAACTTTGCATTGTTTGGAGATTGTGATCATCTAGCTTATGAAGAAGCTTCTAAGAAACATGGATGGATACAAGCCATGGTGCGGAATTAAAATCTATTGAGAAGAATAATACATGGGAGCTTACTGAACTTCCACAAGGAAAGAAAGCAATAGGTGTTAAGTGGGTTTACAAGACAAAATACAAGTCAGATGGTGAAGTAGAAAGATTGAAAGCAAGATTAGTTGCTAAAGGATATAGACAAAAACAAGGAATAGATTACTCAGAAGTGTTTGCACCAGTAGCAAGATTAGATACAGTACGTATAATTATTGCTTTAGCTGCTCAGAAACATTGGAAGATTTTTCAAATGGGTGTGAAGAGTGCATTTTTGAATGGTGTACTAGAGAAGTTAATGTTGAACAATCAGTAGGTTATGTTATGGAGGGGAAGGAGAATCAAGTATACAAGATAAATAAAGCTTTGTATGGTTTAAAACAAGCACCACGTGCTTGGTATACAAGAATATATTCATACTTCATTGAGAAAGGTTTTACAAGATGTACATATGAACATACACTGTATTTAAAAGATGATTCTCTTGTCAATCATATTATAGTTTGTTTATATGTGTATGATCTTATATTTACTGGTAATAGTTCAGAGATGATCAATGAATTCAGGTAGGATATGGTGAAGGAGTTTGAGATGACAGATTTGGGATTAATGTCATATTTTCTTAGTATTGAAGTACAACAAACAGAAAGAGGTATCTTTATTAATCAGCAGAGATATGCAGATGGAATACTAAAGAGGTTCAAGATGGATAATTGCAATCCTATTTTAACACCAGTAGAGGAGAGATTGAAGTTAACAAAAGATGGATCAGGAGAGCTTGTGAATCCTACTGACTTTAAGTGTCTGGTTGGATGTCTCAGATACTTAACTGCTATAAGACCAGATATTATGTATGCAGTTGGATTGGTTAGTAGGTTTATGGAATCACCAAGACAGTCACACTTACAAGCTGCAAAACATATTTTGAAGTATGTTAAAGGTACAACAAGTATGAGAATTCTTTGCAGTTTTAGAAGAACCAAAGTTAGTTGGTGTGTGTACCCAGTTTTAATTATGGTACGCATGGGTCAGCCCGCCAGCCCAAGCTGCCAGTCTAGACTGCTAGCCAGTAGTTACAACTGCAGTCTCCATATTTGTTCAATATTTCATGTGCGAACTTATCTCTAAACCCTGTGGAAGATTCGAGAAGGTTGGATAAGTAATGCGAGCGCGGATATAGCAACATAGCATTATCTAGAGACTCTTTTAACTCTTAAAAGGATAACAAAAATCCTAACAAAGGTATGCCTCCAAACCCTAAAAATTTCTGTAAAAAACTCTATGCTAACTTGAGCGTCGGAGGGTTTTTTGCAGGTACCCCACTCCATTTATCAGGAGGAGAAGATCGAGCATCAACTTCAATTGAGATTGTTTGTGGTGAAGATCAATTTCTGCCCAAACATCTTTGGCGCCGACTAAGGGGAGATCTGTTCTCGCACCTACAGAAAGTCATGCTTGATCAGTTGAGGATCAAATACAGATGGACTTATAACCATTTCAGTCTAAGCACGTTAATCTTCTCCTCTGTCACGTCTAAACTGGGTTTGCGCATCTTTTGCTTTTTATCTTATTTTATCATACCTATGAGCGTTCATATTACCAAATAATATTAGTAGGTATCTTTGGTTTTAAACAGCAAGATCAATAATGACGCCTTTACACCTTTATTTTTGCAATCTGTAATTTGCCTTGCATTGGATATCCATCAAGCAATCAATATAAATCAGAGTACGTTAGTCCTTCCCCAACTTTGCCTTCAAAGCTATGGTTATTGGTAATGAGAAGTTTAACATGTGTTCTTTGATTTAATATTTTACTTTTTGTCTAAATAAGCTATAAACACAGTTGTTCCATGCTTGCTTCATATAATCATTTTTCTTGCTCGCAATGGCATATGTTCACTGCATAAAAGTATTATATGTGGGTGTGGATTTATACCACAGACAGCTAATTACATTTCTGAATCGAACTCTTGTGTATGACCCAAGATTCATCTAACACGGTTGTTCTCCAAGTGAAAATTGTTACAGCCGCGACTTTTAGCTGCGACCTTTTCAACCAGAGGAGGCTGTGAAGACCAAAATCGTGGCAGGAGCTACACGGGTGACATCCTGGGTTCTACCCGGTTATAGTAATGTTGCAAAGTACCTATATTACACCAACTTACTCCACAGCCTAAATGCTAGTGGGGGAGAAAATTAGGTGTATACTAGTTTTGGAAATTTTTTCGGTTATGGACAAAAGATTCGAACTTTGGAAACCGCATCAAACAACAAGACTATGTGGTAGACGTGCGATGATATCCCGAGACATCACCTTAAAAGTGCCACTCCAGAGACATACAATCTCAGGGGTGATCATCGATATCCTGCCAAATCAATACATGACCAAGAATTTATCTTACTCATATATCTTTCAAAATCTTCTTGTTCCATCCTTTTTTGCTTTTACGAATTCCTTTTTTCTGCGATATTTGGTCATTGGTTTGCCATGGAAGGTCTCATACAGAGAGATGCAGAGATGCGGAAACTAATATACAGGCACTAGCACGTACGTACAAATCTGCGTCCATTGACTCCTAACATATAACCCATCTTGATAACCATCTTGAATTTGAGTCCCTTGATTGATTTATTACATTGTACTAGATTTAGTGGTACATGTATTTTTATTAACGAAAAGCTTTGGAGGAAGGAGAGAGTGATGAGTATACACCATACTCCAAGTCAGCTACAACAGCTGCAAATGGGGGCGACATGGTTCTCAAAAACATAGCTAATGGAGATGACTAGATCTCTCAGAAACATTTCTTAACCCCGCAACAAGTTGGAGGTTAAGAGGGGGCGATGTGTGTACCCAGTGTAAATTATGGTGCGCATGGGTCAGCCCGCCAGCCCAAGCTTCCAGTCTAGACTGCTAGCCAGTAGTTGCAACTGCAGTCTCCATATTTGGTCAATATTTCATGTGCGAACTTATCTTTAAACCCTGTGGAAGATTCGAGAAGGTTGGATAAGTAATGCGAGCGCGGATATAGAAACATAGCATTATCTAGAGACTCTTTTAACTTATAAAAGGATAACAAAAATCCTAACAAAGGTATGCCTCTAAACCTTAAAAACTCCTATAAAAAACTATATGCTAACTTGAGCGTCGGAGGGTTTTTTGCAGGTACCCCACTCCATTTATCAGGATGAGAAGATCGAGCATTAACTTCAATTGAGATTGTTTGTGGTGAAGATCAATTTCTGCCCAAACAGTTGGTTATACAGATAGTGATTGGGTTGGAGATACAGAAGGAAGAAAGAGTACTTCAGGTTATGCATTCCATTTAGGAACATGATTTTTCTCTTGGTCATTAAAGAAGCAACAGGTTGTTGCATTGTCTACAATAGAGGCTGAATATATTGCTGCTGGAAAATGTGTTACACAAGCTGTATGGTTGAAAATGATGCTGAAATCTCTTTTCCATGAGCAGGTAACACCTACAACAATAATTTGGGATAATAAGTCTTCAATTTCATTAACAAAGAATTCAGTGCTTCATGGAAGGAGTAAGCACATTGACATCAAGTATCATTACATTAGAAAGCTTGTCAGTAACAAAGAAATTGTTGTGGAGTTTTGTGAAAGTGAGAATCAAGTAGCTGATATTTTCACCAAGTCTTTGAAGTCTGACACTTTCATCTACTTGCGTGGAAAACTTGGAGTGATCAGTAAAGAATATCTTAGGTTAAGGGAGGATGTTGAAGGTTAAACCAAGATAGTGTGAACATGATGTTTCATATATAGAAGGTACCAATTTTAGGAAACTGGTTTATATTCAGAAGGTGCCAGTTTTAGGAAACTGGAAGGTGACACTATTAGGAAACTTTGTTATCGAGTAGTTTGTTTGGCTTAGGAATTTGTTTAGAGTTTTGAGTTTCTAGAAGAATTCTATGTTTAGAGTTTGAGTTATATTAGGAAAGTGTTTTCTTAGTCGTCAAGTCTATTAAACAATATATATAGGTTGTTGAGCCATGAGTTTGAATTACATCAATAGAGAGAATTGTTTGAGTTACATTTTGTGTTCATTAAGTCTTTGATATCAGATTTTCTACACCATTCCATCATTATCATCCTTATGCTAAATCCAATGAAAATGAATCGACTTGTTTCTCCGTGGAGGAATCGTTTGGCGACCTTGAGTGGTTGGTGTTCCTTGGTTATCATGTCAGTCTATTTGAAGTGTCCCTTTTGGATCAACAACGCTGGAACCTGCACACGGTTAATGATGGTTCTGTTCTCTCGAAACTGCCATAGGAATGGAGAACAATTAATGTCTGAACGTTTGTGTCAAAAAAAAAAAAAAAAATTAATGTCTGAACGTCAGTTCTGGCCCATTAGTCACATTTGCTCTTTTCTGATTTTCTTGCACATTGGGCTTTCTTTTGAGGTTACAAATTGAATTTCAGTATAATTTCGTCGGTGCTGTTAGTTTTCCCAGTTCTCTAAAGTGTTTTGTCAAATTTACGAACAAAGAGGTCCCCAGAACATCAATGGACTTTTGCCCTTTATACACCTACTATTGATTCTTGTTCCTTGATTAAAGTGTGTACCCGAAACGAACCCACATACAAAATTGGCCTGAAAAAGAACTTTCATATTTCATTTCATTCATGCAATTTGTTTCCAAAAAATTTAGTATTATTTTTCATGTTTATACTTTCTTTTCCTTTTGGTTTGATTCTCTTCTTTTTGTTTAAAGAAAAGCAGATTAACCACTAACTTAATGTGGTCCATTAGTGTGGGCTGCATTTTATGAGTACCAGTTAAAGGGCAAGGTCTCTAATCCCCTTATGTCCCTCCCCTAAAGGCACCGTCTCTTTTGAAATTGTGATAAGGTGAACGCACATTTAAATGAAAGTTGAGAACACGCCATATCACAAGACGCACACAAGTGGCGGGAAAATTGTGTGTTTTCAATCATTTTTTGCTTCTTTACCGCAATATACCATGAAATGCATTATATTCTGCAGCACCGACCCATGGCATTCACCCAAAATCGTATCTCTGAAATCGAAGTCAATATTGAGATTTCTCTGGGCATAAAGTCGGTGCGAAAAACTAGCTAGGTGGATGAAAAATAGTTATTGTTCTGTATCTAGACACTAAATGTTGAGGTAAATAAACAAAAGAAGAATAGTTAAACAGCCCATGCCTTGTTAACATTTAGAGTGTGACCAACAAGTACAACGACAAGATAATGACTGGTACCTTTATACTACACGTACATGGTACTGTTGTTACAGCTATCACTACTACCATCAATAATGAAGATGGGAGTTGGATCTCATTCTCCTTCTTCTTCAACTTCTTCTACTGGTACTGCTACTGCTACTGCTACTTTTTGTTTGGTTTTAATGACGAAATTGAATAGGACCAACCTATATCCAACACTGTATCTATACATAACATAAAAATCTAGTAAAGAATCCAATAGGACCAACCTATATAATACAATTCAACTTTACCGTGCAATCTGTCAACTTCCCCTGACCTGATCCAAATATCTTCTCTATTTCCAGCTATTTATCATGTACTACTGACTTGACAGGCCAATCAATGTACTACTGACTTGACAGGCCAATCAATGCATGCACTGTATTAAACAACCCTACCTTGATATGCTAGCTGCTGCATTCACCATTGTGATCACTTTGAGCTTCTTCTAAGTAAGTACCTTACTAAAAGTTCTCAATGAATTCAATGTCACCCGCACATCTGTGTTGTGGATCTAAGGTGTGTTCTATAGTCAGCAATGTTATCAGCCAGCAAAGAGGTTTTCAGAATCACAGTTTGTAAACATATATATATATATATATATCTGCTCCATGCTACAGGGATTGTCAATTTTTATAGCGGTTACCGGCCCGAAGCAAAATTTACCCTTTAATCGTATGAAGTTTGGTAATCTTCCGGTGGAATTTGATAACCCCATATTACAGTCTTGGCTACCATGTTGAATCCGTTAAAACTCAAGAGGTATGGCTTTGATTCGCTGTTAAAGCTATCCCTTAATATGAATCTAACACTTTTGACTTACAAATGTAAGTGATTTTTTTTTGCTAGGTAAGTGATTTTTTTTTTTTTTTTTTTACAAATGTAAGTGACGTAAGTACATATCCTAAGTTGAAATATAAGGTGGTTTAATAAGTGATGATCGAGCTAAGCAAGGAAATAATTTAATGGATCTGAATAATAATTCATGATTAAGAGCAGTTTATTAATTTCTGTAGGTATACCTTAAATGGTGACATTTGACCTTACTAGTTTGAGAAATTTGTACACAAAGGGTCCATATTAATTAATGGAATCATTAAATGACGGATTAATTATCCTAAATGTTCATATTAATATATCAAGGACTGTGGAGTATGGACAAGGGTTATCACATTGCTATCTGATGGGAGATTTCATTATTTTGCCATACTCGAAAATTATGCACCAGATTAAGGCCAATCAGAATCACTTAATTTAAGACCCCAAATCTACTTTTAATAAGTAAATTTATTTATATCAACCATACAAGAATTTGATACTTATATATTTAAAAGTTTACAGCAAACAAACTAACACGATCAAACTTCAGAGGAAATGACGGTTCTATGCATGTTCATGGCCACAGTAATATACAATAATAACCTTGAAACTTTAAACCTAAATTAGTTTTGTCATATATTTTTTTCACCTAGTTGCCAACTATTTGCACATCTACATTCATTTATCCGTGTACGTTATCCTACAAATGTTCAGTATATATAATATTGTAGCCGTACGCAAGGACTGTGGAGTATGGACAAGGGTTATCACATTGCTATCTGATGGGAGATTTCATTATTTTGCCATACTCGGAAAATTATGCACCAGATTAAGGCCAATCAGTGCAGCAGACAAACAAATAGTTCTAGCCTCTATATGTCAGCTGATTCAAATTGTCATTTCATGATCATCATTTGACATACTTAACAACACCAAACCTAGTAGTGGCCGTTTGACCATGTATATTCTAACATTCAAGTTCTTTCCAAGAAACTTGGTTAGTCTTATATCAAGAGAATGAGAGCTAAAACAACTCGATGACAATCCAATCAAATCTTGGAAGATTAAGGATTATAATTGGTACATGCACGGTGCACCTGACATAATTAAAGCTATTTGACTCTTTTGTTCAATCAGTATCCTAAAGTTGCGACAGCTTATATTCATGGAAGGTAAAATGTATTTAAATATGATATGTGCGTAGTTTCTAAGTTGTTGCGTGTTGTACATTTTTTTTTTTAATCCATGTACGGCCAAAATCAGTATGGACCTAACATATATTTTCTGGTGCAATGCACATACTTTGTTTGATCAATCATCAATAGATTTAGAGACAAAAGTATAGGTTCTTAAGTTTGTTTATTTTTAATCCAGCCCATAATTTTAGGTACAACAGTATTTATGTAGAATATATAAATATAATTTGTTGGTATTGCTTCTTACGCCCATGATGATGGCCGGAATGGCCAAAAATATTCTTGGATTTTATTCATAGGGGTTAATTTGTGCACTGATATTAAACATGCATATGACCATATCCTCCAAGTTAAAGAGAAAATTTGTGCAATCAACTTATACTCCCTTTAACTTGGAGTTGGTCACTCTACTTATCTAGAACTTCAGACCTGAAAATTGAATTAGTAATAATGATTAGCAATAATGAAGAAAATCTAAATTTTAATCAACCTTGATTTATTGGTTAAGTAGAACGTACTTGACAAAGAAATTAATAGTGGGTTATCCAACAATGGTTTGTTTAGTTGAAGCTACCTAATTACCTACTTAAACAACATTTTAGTGCTATCTTAGAGCAACTGCAGCCATGAGTTGCTAAATTGCCAAATAGCTAACTATATTTGGCTTTTTTTTTGACTTTTTCATTTCAGACGTAGCGGTGGACGGGATGCTCTATCTGGAGTCTGGACAGTATTATTAAAACAGTTTCATCAAAAATATTGATTATAAAACAGTCTACATGAGTCGTCAATATCAAATCCATCATTCTTCTAAGTTCTACCCATTAAGTCATGGAGAGAGAAGCAGCGGAAAAACCGCTGTATCTGGAAAGGAAAATTTTCTTTGTTACCATGGGTTCTCATGGTATGCGATTGGAGGAAAAAAAACGAGGTGGATTCAGGTCGTGGATGGATTTTTCAGTAGAGATTACTAATTGGTGCGCGTAATGATTACGGAGGAAGCCAGGAGAGACAGGAGGTATGAAGAAAAGATGGCCAAGAAGGAGGAGAATCATCCTTCTTGTGCGAGATAAGAGAGAACGAAGCAGGGAAGTACTTCAGAATCTCAAGAATCAGAAGAGGTGACGATAACAAATCTTATGCGTTATGTATTCCAAGTGGAAATAGTGGTTACTATTGGGTAGTCTTGCGCAAAGAAATTAGTATACTTCTGCAGGAGAGAAACTTAATTAACAGGCCGATTCAACCAATTCCTTCAAGGTCAGATTTTGCAGTTCAGTTGCCTAGGAGTGATTCTGTTCAACAATCTTATGAAGGTATCGTACGTGTGGAAGGTGAGGTTCGTTGGCAGAAGGTTGCAAGAGAGATTCGAAGGCAGATGGAATGGGAATCCTTCATAGATATGGAGATAATAGATGAATACACTGCAAAAATTGTTTTAGATAAAGATTATTGGCTAGATATTTGGAAGCCTCAAAAGATTTTCATAGATATGGCAGTGGTGCATCTTTCTCAAGTTAAAGGGAAGGGGGAGTTTCATGACAGGAAATCCTCAGAAATTAGGAAGTCTGACAAACAATCGCAGGTGATTATTAGCGATAATGTCATTCCAATACAAGCCATGGCAAAGTATGGTAAATGGCTGAAGATCAGAGGTATACCTCAGAGGTTTTGGAGCTCGAAGTTGTTTATGAAGGTAGGCGATTTGTTAGGAGGCCTTATTGAGGTTGCCACAAGTTCCTTACATCTGGGGAATCAAAAATTTTTCAGAATCAAGGTTAGGGGAGACTTTACTATGATTCCGGCGGTTCTCAAGGTTGAAGACAAAGACCAACAATGGGCCATAACAATAGAATGGGATTTCAAATTTGATCCGCAGATCAGGGCATCAATGGAGGAGTATATTAGGCTACTTGATGACTTGGATACCAGAAATTCAAAACCAAAAGATAATCCCCCCGTTAATTTGGGATCTTTTGACTCGCTAGCGGATCAAAAATTGGTAAGTCGTGTCGACAAGGTGTAGGTCCTGGATCTTTGTCTCGGGTAACAAGTCCTTACCCAAACTCGGCTTATCGGGGTGGCCCAATTCATAGAGAGAAAGATCAGGGTGAGGATCGTTCGGACTCTAGCTCCAGAGGTGGAGGTGGTGATGGAGGAACCCAACCTGTTGTGAGATTGGTTTTGAATTCTTCATTTGAGAATAAAGGTGCAGGGGATAATTCACAAGGAAGTTTCAGAACCAACACTGTTAATAATTTTCAAGCTCTAGAAGAGTGTGGAAGTGAAGGAGAAGTTCCCAACTCAGATAGACTTGAGATTATTGATGGTGTTATTGCTGCGGAGGTACTTGGATCACGAAGCATGATTGGTAGAGGTGAACCACCCATCATACCCGTGATCTGTGAGAACTCAGACAGTTTTGGGAACAAACGGAATTGGTGGGGGTGTGGGAGATGTACCCATCATTCCCGGTGTTAAAAAATCAATATTGGACTTGTGCACAGACAGAGTTTCCCCAGGATCTACAACCGGTCTTGCACTCAAGCCCGGTGGAGAATACTAATGTGTCAAGCAACACCGCAACTAGTGCGGAATTCACGGTTGGAGCAAAATGTGGAGCCATTTAATGTGGTCGATGATCGATTATTATCAAACCGGGGATATTCGGATTTGCAAACATCGACTCCAATGAGGTAATTTTCTCTACCTCAAAATTAGTGGTGGAATTATCTTTGCTACAGGATGGGTGGAATTTCGGTTAATGATGAGGTACAAGCCAAAGCAACATAGATGAAATCTTGTTCAAATACGGAGGACAGAGATATAAAGCCATCGGCGAAGGTCAAAGAATAGTTGATAGTCAGACTCAAATGTATCAAAAATCCTCGAATGATGAGGAAGAGAATGAGGAGGTAAGTTCAAGGGATCACATTAATCTTGATGGGAACTAAGATTGTGTCTTGGAATTTAAGAGGCATTAATGATTATGCCAAACAAGTCGCAGTAAGAGACATGATTGCTGAGCATAAATGCATTGTCTCATTGCATTCAAGAGACTAAGATGATTTCAATGTCTCATTGGTTCGTTAGACAACTTTGGTATGACTCGGATTTTGGGATGGAGTTATTACCATCTCAAGGGACTGTGGGTAACATTGGTGGTCTTATAACAATTTGGGATAATGCTCGGTTAGAATTGCTGGATAAGAGAACATGATTAAACTCTATTACTTGTCTGTTCCGTTTCAGAAATTCTGGTTTTAAATTCTTATTGACGAACGCGTACTCTCCTTGTGATCACAACAGAAGAGAGATCTTTTGGAATGATTTGGCAGATGTAAGGGCTTGGTATTCGGAAGCTTGGTGTTTTGTAGGTGATGTTAATTCAGTTAGAAATGACTCAGAGAGGAACAAGCCAGGAGGGGAAGTCAGAAACATGAAGTTTCTAAATGATTTTATTTCTAATCAGGAGCTAATTGATCTCCCTTTACATGGTGGCTCGTACACATGGAGTAATAAGCAAAATGATCCTTTGCTTTGCAGGCTGGATAGATGTTTGGTTTGTCCTTTATTTGATGCAAAGTTTAATACAGCCACACAAACAGCCTTGATTCGTACTATATCGGATCATAATGATCTACTTCTGGATTTAAAACCTTCAACAAAAACTCATACTAGCTTTAAGATTGAGAATCATTGGTTGGAACACCCAGATTTTGTTAAGATGGTGGAGATATGGTGGAGTTCTCTTGATTTTGTGGGCAATCCAGGGTTTGTGCTGTTTAGGAAATTACAGAATCTGAAATATTTCCTCAAGAACTGGAGCAGGAATACTTTTGGGTGCGTGAGAAAGGAGGAGGAGGAAATTAAGAAGAAAATACAGGTCTTGAATATTGCGGAGGAGACATCAGTTTTATCTTCTTTTCAGATTGGAGAAAGAGTGGAACTGTTGCAATCTTTGAATAATATTAAGATCATTAGAGCTAGGATGGCGTATCAAAGGGCGAAGGTTAAGGGGTTCAAATATGGTGATAAGAACACCAGTTATTTCCATAAAATTGCAAATGGCAAGAGGAGACGAAACTGTATAACCAAACTGGAGGTGAATGGAGCTGACGTGTTTAATCATGAGGTCATTAAGAAAGAAATCCACGACTACTATACAGGTTTGTTCACCGCAGATTCACCTGTTAATCCTTCTTTTTCTAATATGGAGTTCAGAACTATTGATGCAGCGCAACAGTGTTGGTTGGAGAGAGCTTTCGAAGAGGAAGAAGTTTTTAGAGCTATTAAGATTTGTGGAGCTAACAAGGCTCCAGGGCCAGACGGGTATAACCTAGAATTCTACAAAGCATGCTGGGAAGTTGTGAAGAAGGATGTTTTGGAAGCTCTGAATGAATTCCACTATACAGGGAAGCTAGATTGGAGATTGAATGTTTCTTTCATGAAGTTAATACCCAAAAAGGAGGACTCAGCCACGGTGAAAGATTTTAGACCTTTGAGTTTGATTAGTAGTTTTTACAAAATTCTTTGTAAACTACTAGCTGAAAGAATGAAAGTGGTTATGCCAGCGTTAATATCGAATGCACAGGGAGCGTTTGTTAAAGACAGACAAATATTAGATGGTATTTTGATTGCTAACGAGCTAATTGACAGCCGACTGAGGCAACAAATTCCAGGGATTATGTGCAAGATCGATATGCAGAAGGCCTTTGATAATGTTAGTTGGCCATCTCTCTTTTCTATTTTGGCAAAGAATGGGTTTGGTATGAAGTGATTCAGTGGATGAGATGGTGTGTGACTGAGGCGCGGTTTTCAATTCTTGTCAATGGGGAGGCAACAAGGTTAATAAAGCCATCGAAAGGTATTCGTCAGGGTGATCCTTTGTCACCCTTCCTGTTTCTTTTGGTCGTTGAGGTGTTATCGATTCTCATCAACAACGCAGTCGCTCAAGGGAAGCTCAGTGGATTTTGGGTGAAGGATGGAGGAACTGTTGTGTCTCATCTGCAGTTTGCAGACGACACAATCATCTTCTTAGACGCCACAACAGTCGAGGTAAGAAGACTCCTTGTTATTCTAGTTGTTTTTGAGATTTTAACTGGACTTCGTTTGAACCTAGAGAAAAGCACAATGGTGAGCATAGCTGCAGATAATTTGGTGAGTGAGTTAGCTTTGGAGTTGGGTTGCCGAGTAGAATCCATTCCTATTACGTACTTGGGTATGCCCATTGGATCGAATAGACGAAGTGAGTTAATATGGGAAGTAATTATTCAAAGGATGCAGAAAAATCTTGCACCGTGGAAAAGAAGGTATTTGAATAAAGCTGGTAGGGTTGTGTTAATCAGAAGTTCACTTGAGAGTCTAGCTGTGTATTTCATGTCTTTACATCATATGCCTGTATCTGTTGAAAAGAAATTGAATTCGATAATGAGACGGTTTCTATGGGGTGAAGATGATGAGAAGAAGAAGATGAGCTGGGTTTCTTTTAAGAGAATCTTCAAGCCAAAGAGGAAGGGGGGTTTAGGCATTCGCAGCTTGAGGCTGGTGAATAAATCTTTGTTAGCGAAGTGGCACATTAGATACTGCAAGGAAAAGACGCCGTTATGGAGGAGAATTGTTTGCGAAAAATCAAAAGCTGAAGAAGAGTGGCTGCTTCCTCTACAAGTTAAAGAACCGATACGGAGAAGTATGTGGTTTGATATACTGAGAGAGAATAATGTTTTCATTGATTCTGTGAAGGTGCAGGTAAAAAATGGCTTATCATTAAGATTCTGGGAGGACAGTTGGTGTGAAAAGAAGCCTTTCAAGGAAAAATATTCGAGATTATACAAGATCAGCACGCAAAAATTTGCTTCTGTGGGCGAACTTTGTGACATCAATAGGGTTTTTCAATTAAGTAGAGCCCTGAATCCAGCGGAAAGCATCGACCTTTTGGAGTTGAAGTTTGACATCAGGCTTGTAGTTCTGTCACAGGGAGAAAATGATTTTGTCGAAGGTGATAATTCTGCAAAAGACATATATAGGAGATTAACGCGAAGATCCTGATTTGGGATGGTCATCGAATTTTGTTGAATAACCGTATGCCTCCCAAGGTTCTTTTTCTATCTTTGGGCATCTCTTCATAACTCTATTCCAACAAGATTTATGTTGCAACGAGAGGAGGGTAGTAATTCAATCAAATTTGTGTCTTTTACGCAATCTGAGGTGGAAACTATAGAGCATCTTTTCATCCATTGCACGGTGATTACAAAACTTTGGGGGCATTTTATAGCTTCAATGAAGGTTAAGTGGGTAATGCCACTACAGTTCAAATCGATGATGCTAGGTTGGAGATTGGAAAGAGTTTCTGCAAGGACAAGGACGGTGTGGCAAGTGCTGCCTTTTGCGATTTGTTGGGAGGTTTGGAATGAGAGAAATAGAAGAGTTCATGGCGGCAGGGAAAAAACAAATTTTGAGCTAGAGATTGCTATAAAACAATGGATTTATCTTTGGAGTTCAACAACAGAGGTTTTCAAACACTTTTATGCATATCAGATTTTGCATCAATGGGAGAATATACTTAGCCTGTAGTTCAGCAATTGTATTCTTATTGTGATGGTCTTTTGACCTTGTAAATAACCTGTACATATCTTTTCTCCTTTTAATATATCCTTCTCTTTTCAAAAAAAAAATATCAAATCCATCCAAGTATGAACGATGTTATAAAAATCGTTTGAGCCGAAACGGATTTTATAAACACATCTCTGTATTCAAGTGCTATGCTTGGATTTTATAAGAAACAGTGGTACTATATGAACCGTGGTATAAAACCACATGATAACCGCTACACACATAATAGCGTGGGCCCCGCCCTTCAGTGGAAAGCAGGGGTTCCCATTAATGGGTTGGTGTGTTTAGCGGGTTCTTTTTTGTGGTTTAAACCACGGTTCATCAAGCATTTCTGTATAAGAAAATATTTTATAAAGATGTTTTGATCATGTAAAGACATCTGTCTTCAAAAGTCAATTATATTAAAGTTTGAGTCTAGACGTAGACGTTAAGTGCGTTTGGTAAAACGTTTTTTTTTTAAACAACGTTTGGCACAGACGCGGGTTTTAATGGCGTTTCATTTTATATGTAACTTATACTCGTATCCGGAGGCAGATGCGGCTTATACTTGCGTCCAATGTTCCACGGTACTTATAAATGCGTGAAACCATATATGAGAATTGCCAAAAAAAAGTTCTCATATATAGACATTTCGTTTGAAATTATAGAAATATGACACTTATAGCAGCCAAGAGTGTGCCTGCTTTAATTTGTTGTCATATATGGCTTATAGCAACAATACTAAAGTTGCTCTTAGAGACCTTAAAAACTCATATGCCAGAGTAACGCATGAATAATGATTGCCTCCACGAATGGAAGGTAGTGTGAAAAGCTTTGACAAATTAAAACCCTACGTACGTACTAAAAAAAAAAAAGGTTTTCTGCACTCGGGACCTTGATACGAACAGCTTACGAGTCTCGTTACTCCAACATAGACAACGACGACTCGTCACCCGCGGCCGAACACGTACTGGCAGTGTCATATAACCTCCGCACCCCTTCCCCAGTTCCCCCGCCCCTACCTTTAATGCGACTGACTTTGAGTAATGGTTATTCTGTTCCAACAATTTATTTGGAACACTAGATTAAACACAAAATTGGTCAAAAAGACCAAAATCAACAATTCCTAGGTGAAAAAGACACTTAGGTTTTGATACTGTTTAAATAGCCAAAAATTAAAAAGATACTGTTTAAATGGACAAAATTTTAAAAATAGGCGGGATGTAACCGGTTTCATCCTGTCCATTTTCAAATATTTTTTCTTATTTTTATTTTACGCGGGATGCATCCAGGTTTCATCCTTGCTTTTTTTAAGTATAAAGCCGGGATGAATCCGGTTTCATCCTTGCTATTATTTTTTTTGGCTATTTTACCCGTACTTTTTTTTACTTGTCCATTTGAACCGTGTTTTAAATTTTTTTGGACAAATGACCCATTTTCTCTAGATTAAAAAGATGCATGATTTCGACCTAGCCACTAGCTATGTCTAATACTCACTGTTCACTATTTAGTTGGTTTTGTTTTGTTACTATTCACTTAACACCAAAATGATGAAAAGTTAGATCGAGACTCTGGCATTTCATTGTTAGGGTTTGTGGTCCGGACTTATAGTACTTATGATGAACATATTGCTTGTTCCTCGAAATGAAAAAGACCGAATGTGACGACTGAACGAGTGTCAAATTTTTATTATCACGTTTAACTCAATCACGAAAGTGACAAGTGAGTTTTTATCACCATACAATTCTAAATGTTCGCATTTGATTCTGCATCCACCTTTCAAAAATTTGTGAGTCGGTGAAAACCAAGATTTTCACCAGGCTAATAAACTCCAACTATATTTTGTTGGCGGGAATAATTCTTTGACCTGGTCATGGTAATTTTAAACTCTTTCCCTTTATTTTTTTCTTTTTTATGTTAAGGTAAGTAACATGAATGCAGCATCACATATTTATGTTTTTATATTCTCCCATCTTCCTCATAGTTTAGTTTTCTTACCAGACAAAAATTCCGACAAGATTACGTGCATGCAAAATTTTGCAAAAAGATTTAAACATTTTAATTAAATTATAGTGGCTGCTACCAACTGTTAAAAATAGGATAACGGTGTTCCAAGATGCCATAACAAATCATGGTAAGTGGATATCTAAAAATCACAAAAACAAGGACAAGAATGTATTATAATGGTCGGTGGATCTAATCAGAAGGGCTCTGTATAGACGCTCATGGTGTGCTCTTGAGTTTGGTGCTGTACAAACCAGAAAATTGGCATCCAAGGGGAGGGAAATGCATAAAGATGGTTTTATATTTAATTTTTATTTCTAAAATAATAATTTTGGATTTGCATTTCTTTGATATATTTTTCATTTTTGTTTTGAGTGGTAGAATGAAATTTGACGGTGGGTCTAGATTCCATGGTTTTTGAGGGGACAGTTTTTGTTTTGGAAGTTCCTGCCTTCCTGGCATTTGAATCACCCATTAGTCATGTTAAATGATTCGATTATTTGCAGTTTTGTGTGTTTGGTTTATGTTTCAAGTTAGTATTTGAATTTGATTCATCAAATGAGGGTGTTGTTAGATCAAGTCTATAATGCTCCCTCCGTTCTTAAATAATAGGCTGGTTTCTATATAAATAAATGTTTCAAAAAATAGACTGGTTTTCTAATAGGGAAAGTCAAATGTTACTTTAGTTTTTGGGACCACTTTTCTCTTAACTTCTTTTGATGACAAGTGTCATGGAGACCATTTTACTTTACTTCTTTTACTGACAAGTGTCATGAGGACCATTTCACTTCACTTCTTTTGTTGACAAGTGTCATGAGAACCACTTTTTAATGATTAGTTTTCTTAATTTCCTTAATTTTTTCTAAAAATAAAACCTGCTTATTAAAAAACAACGGAGGGAGTATTAATTTTGTGAGAGAACAATGAAGTTCTAGCCATTGGGTTAATGTTTGCAAGAGGTTCTAGCCATTGACTTTTTTAAACGTAGAAGTCTATAATATTAATTTTGTGAGAGAACAATGAAGTTCTAGCCATTGGGTTAATGTTTGCAAGAGGTTTGAAGCTAAAGACACCATATCGGTGCTAATTTTCACGACACGATTTCATTTCTTGCTTCTGATTTATGGAATGATTCTGCCTCTGCCATCTAAACATGCTATTCTTTTGCCATGCTAATTTTCAATTTATATTCTTTTAATGGCTTAACGGCAGAGCAGATTCTTTAGTCAAATGAACCAAAACAAACGGGACTTCTACGTTTAAGAAGTTGCCGCCCTTCGGAAAGTTCATAGACGGCGGGTAGCCGTTTTCTGACATTTATTCTTCGATATGCTAATTTATTTCTATAATAATACATGTACTAACTAAAATATCCTTTATCCTGGCTTAATTGGGGTATACCCAAACTAATTGGGGTATACCCAATAAGACAAAATCTGGTCATTTAAAGTAAAAGAGGTTACCCCTTAACAAAATATTTTCAAAATGGCAAAAATACCCTTTAATAATTAACACTAAAAAACTGATTAGGCTAATTAATTGAGTTTAGATAAAAATTTTGAAAATGAAAACTCAGTAAATTAAACATTTAATCCGTCTTGTGAGTTCGATTAAGATCAAAAAATTTGGTTTTTCAAAAATGTCAAAGGTCGGCAAGGTAGAGGTTTGAATAAGGTGCCGGCTATATATGGCCGGCATGGTCTTTGTTTGAATAAAATGCCGACCAATTTTAGCCGGCAAGGTATTTAAATGAAGAACATGCCGACCTTATTTTTCTTTGACACACAGGATATGGCTATTGAAAAATATTAGTCGGCAAGGTCTACAAAAAAAAACCCGCCGGCTGGTGAAAAATACCCCGCCGGCGGTATAAGTCGGCAAAGTATTTAAATGAAGAACATGCCAACTTATTTTTTTTGACACACTGGAGAGGGCTATTGAAAAATATTAGTCGGCAAGGTCTAAAAAAAAAACGCCTATTTGTTGAGAAAAAATACCACCGCCGGTTGAAAAACCTCGCGGGATAAGTCGGCAAGGTCTTCAAAAATACCTGCCAATTGTTGAAAAAATTCTGATCGTCGCCATGGATGTTATGAAAAGTCGGCAAGATATGCATGTTACGACCTTGCTTAGGCCAAAAACACGAGAAATCATAATTTTCGATTTCCAACCTAACATAACAATCAATCACACAACACAATGATGGGTTTGAGTTTAAACATCATTTATAGTCTTCTTTTCATTTGGTAGAGTCAACAATTTTTTTGGAAAATCAAAGTTGAAGATTTTCATATGACTTTGGTTGATGGAAGATGAAGAAGAAGAAGAAGAAGAAGAAGAAGAAGATTAAGAGTTTTTTAGTTTTTTAATTTTAGAGTTAATGAAATTAAGAAATGAGTTTATTTTTAAGATTTAATTAGTTCAAGGGTATTAAAGTAAAATCACCCTTTTTAACAATGACACACCATGTCCCCTTGAAATTAGGTATACCCCAATTAGTTTGGGTATACCCCAATCAAGCCAGGTAAAATATCTCAAAAATATTTATTTTGGAGAACATAAAATAAGTGTGCTTGACAAAGACAAAGACGTTTATTTTTCTACAGACAAAGACAAAGACGGCACGCCATTTAGCACAAGACAAAGATTTGTGAATCTTAAGATGCCAGCTGGCCGCGCAAAGACGCTAAGCACGTGACTTCGTGGGCTGGGCTGTGCCGGGCCGGCACGTTTTACACCTCTGGCCGTAGGTACGGTGCATTATGTTCTTAATTGATTACCATGTGACGATTTAGCTCCCCTTTGGAATGTGGGACCACCACACGTGTCGAAGATCTAACATTAATTCTAATGATGTTTTGCGGCTAAAAAAAGTAGCTTGTCCTTTGCAATCATTTTTAACCATTGACTCACATTGACCAGATCGCGTGGTGTAATAACCACCACCAACGCGGTGCTGCCGACGAATCCATAGACGAAGAAACAAAATCATTTCGTTTGAAGAAATATGGACCATTGAAGTACTTTCAACATCTGACTGAGCTTTTTTCGCGATAATGATGATGATGCAGTATGGTATGGGGTACTAGTCAGACTCAGATTTTTGTTAGATTGGGTCCCCCCACTATTTACTACAACAGGACATTTGTATGGTTGGCTCATATATCAGTTACAGTTGAAAAACTTATTATCCGAGGTAATTAAGTCGAAAAGCCATAAATTACTACTACCTAGGGTAAACATTATCCTTAGGCCTCTTCCTATGCACATGTCAAAACATGATATTTGGCATATATGCACCCATTATGGGTATGCCAAACTGCCAAATTCATATGCCAATATGTTATCATATAGGCATACACTAGATTTTAAATGAAATGATAGAGTTTTAGGTAAACTCGATGGTCAAAATATCGCTCGTTAGGCCTCTTCCTATGGGTATGCCAAAAAAATATTGTTTGGCATGCCATGTGGCATGGCAAATGAGTTTCCCCACTATGGTAGATATGCCAAACTTGATTAAAAACATATATTTAATTGTGTTGGGTGGGACCCTAATGAATAAAAAATATATTTGTGTTTGTGTGGTTGGGTATTTATAAAAGTTTTAGTGTTATAATATATTTAGTGGGACCCTTTAAATATAAAAATATATTAGAATAATGAAAAAGTAGGAGAGAAGGAGAATTTATATATATATATAAAATTACTCGGAGATAAAGTGAATATCGCTGGAGATAAAGAGAATATCGTCAGCGATAAAGTCTTTATCGCTCAGCGAAGCGATAGAATCTCTATCGCTCGATGGAAACTCTGTCTCCTATGCCTATATGTCAGGAATAACATATTGGCATATGAGTTTGGCAATTTGGCATACCCATAGTGGGTGCATATATGCCAAATATCAGTGTTTGGCATACCCATAGGAAGAGGCCTTAGTCTTCAAATCGCCAGCGACAGTCAAGCTATCGCTCGCTAGTATGATAATCGCTTATCAGATCTTCATCTAACGGCTACAATTTCCCCCTACCTGATTTCAACCAATTCCAACCCAACTTCAAATTCATTTCACCATGCATAGTGCATAACAAAGTGGATTTGACTACGGAGGAAACAACATGGATCATGATAGCGTATTTCCACATACCCACTCAGAGAAAAGTGGATGACCCACTGATAGTTGTGGTATAACTTCTTAGAGGCCGTATTTATTATTCCTGTTACAAAATCGACTCTGAGCGACTCCTCGCTCAGATTCATCTTTTTTTTTTATTTTTTTTATTTGGTCTAATTCGCTACTATCAAGGTGAATTTTTAATGAAATGTAAATCTGGTTTCAATCTGAATATTAATTTAAAAGATAGTTTCCATTAATCTAAAAAAACAAAATTACATTTTACATTTCAACTAAAAGAAAACATTTTAACTACTCATTTCCTTGTTTGTTTCCTTGTCCATTTTCTCCCGGACCAAAGATCCAATTGCCTGCAATTTCTGGATCCATAGAGTTGTTCAACAAACTAGTTAAGGTCTTTTGGTTTGAGACCCGACTAGGTGGTTGAGTCTCATCGTAATCACCATAACCTTGATAAGCAATGTGAGTACGGGTATGGGAACATTATACAAATCTTGAAATACGTGTGATTGATATTGTTCTTTGGAATGGTTGAAATCTTTGATGAGGTTGTGGCAATTGGGGTATACTGATTCGTTTTCCTAACTACTTCCATGTTCACACCACTACTCGGAGTCGGTATGTCGGTTTGCAAATGACTAAACATACGTGTAGGAGTTGTATCCATGCCAATGTTTTCTTCAACACCATGTACTGCTTGACTTTCTAACACCATGTTTGGAGTTGAACTTTCTGGTACCTCCTCCATATGAGACATCTCAATCTTCTTTCACCACTTTGCTGACTTCCACGACTTTGATGACTTCGACGACTTCCACTGGGACTCATTCCTCTACCATATCCAACACTGGGACTTAATCCTCTACCAGCTCCAACACTGGGACTCATGTCATACATCATGCTTTCCCTCAATCTTTGCATCTGTTCCAAGTGCATATTCTCGAATTCCCCGAATAAGAGCATCATAATCGTTACATCGGGTCCGATACTCAAACTCGTAGCATTGACCCCGAGGTATGGATAAGTCCGAGTAGGTGCACTAGAAACAATTGGATAAGTAACAATCTCTCCCCGGATGTGCTGGATATAGTCTTTACTTACCAAGAAAATGGTGGCATGTATGACGATGAACTTTGAGAAGGATATGCAAATACGTCACCCGTCTCTGGTGGAGGTTGGGAAGGAAGAACTTCATTGTCAAGTGGCAACCTACCTAAAGCTGGGAAATCCATCCGACCCAAACTTTGCGGTTGGATGGAAATATTTGGCTTGAAAATAGTATTAAACCAAGATAGGCACTCATTTCTGTCCATCAGCTCCTGGATAAATTCATCAGTTTCTTGCCAACGATGACCTTCCCTTATCAATTTGAAGTAATCGTCTGCTGAAACATCTGTACTGGGATAAGGGTTGACAGCTATCACTGATCTCCCTTGCAATAGAAGAAGCTGTCTTTCACCATAATACCAAACACCCTTCTCAGAAATAGGGCTATATAACACCATCCTTCTAAAGCTTAACTCTACCATTGTCTGACCTAGTTTTTCTTGGAACTCAGTCTTTTTCATATGGTCATGTGAGATAAGGTTATGGCTTGTTGTACTCAACTCACAATCTTATGAACAATAGCAGCATGTTGACCATCTTCAATCTGTGCGACTTCCCAATTCTCGAAATCATACTTCCGTATGATCGGAAATACATTCGTATAATTCTTAAGACAAGGTTCGAAACACGGAAATATGTATACCAACAATACTTTTGAAAATAATAACATTCAAGAGTTAATAACTTTTCCATATGAAAATGACAAATAAATACATAATGTGAAAAAGATTGGTTCTTACCTCCGAACTCCACAAAAAGCATCAAAACTATCTTTATCACACGTCGAGTTATCACTTAGGGCAATGTAAATCCCCACGATAAAATCACAGTCCCCAATCATATGTTGGTGCTTGCTCTAAATCTTCTAATGCTTCGAGAAACCCAATTAACACTACGAGCTAGCATTTGGAAACAGGACATTGGTTCGGTGTCCACAATAGAAACAGACGTTCTAGCTCCTCAAAATGGTCGGGATCAAATATTGATTACCAAGATGCCTTTTCATTCATTCTTACAACATAACGCTTAAAAAAACTTTTCAACCTGGACACCTTCAACCCATACGCTTTTAATTGTCTATGTGTAGGATTTCCTCATAATTCATTTGAGTATAAAGGAAGTCTTTCTTTCCATCTATCTTCTGATAACCACTTTAGTCTATTAAATGGAAGTAAGTTCCCTTGGCATGGAATTCCGGTTAACATGTATAAATCTATCGGTGTAACTCCTATTAACAATAATTATTCATAATTAGAATTTGTTGATTTTTATACAACAAAACACATAATCTAAAAATTAAATTACTAGAAAAGACTGACTTACCGCATTCAAAGTCCTTGAAAAAGAACGTGTTTGTAGTCTTCCACCATCGTTCTAATATAACTTGAACACCTTGAGTCCTGTGGTTTCTAGGTTGTATTTGATATGGATGTCGCTAAGGATATCTTCTCACTCTCTCTAGAACAGTAGGAGGAAGTAATTGAAAAATTGTACGTAACTCAGTCCATCCACCTCTTAGATGTATAGCGTTACATCGCCCCTCATTATCAGAAAGATGATTAGAGAATACACCTTCACCGGCTACTAGTCTAACATTATTAAACTCATAATTTGTATCTACAACAAAACTTACTCCACTGCCTGTGGTACTAGTAGATACTTTCCCTTTTTTTTTTTCTTTTTTTTTCTCTCCATATCTGTTTAAGATAATCGTTTTAGAATAAAATTTTAAAGAAAATCAGTGGTTTTCAGAAGGTTTTCAGAAGAAGAATTGAGAAGAGTTTAGAAGAGATGGGAGTATAGTTGCGGTATTTATAAAGCGTCGAAACTCGAACGGTGGCGATATTGATTATATCGACAATGATATAGTAATTTCGAGCGATATTGACAATATCGCCAGCGATAAAGTCTTTATCGCTGGAGATATTATGAATATCGCTCGCTAGGGATTCGATCGCTCAGCGGTTTCCCCATAGTGGCGCAAATGGTTTGGAACGCCAAACACCATTTTTTTTTTTTACATGTGCATAGAAATAGGCCTTGGTAGTGTTCTCAAGTCTCAACTACCACAGCAAATTCTGCTGTTCACAATTTCCTGCGAAACTCAACACATATCATATTTAAATAAAACATTATTTAACTGAGCTAATGTTCAATTTGAACCTAAAAAGTCTTAACAACTAAATCCACTATGTCCATTTGTTCGTGGACTAAAACTAAAATAAATAATCCTTCGACTAATTTCAAACATTATTATTCAACAACAACTAATGGGATGTTATTTACACGTTTCTCATCATCTTTTTCTTACCATCTCTTCTTTATTTTATTTTTTTTCTCACTTTCTTGTTTCTTTCTTGCCATTTCTAGACCCAACAACCAACCAGACACTAACAAAATAAAGAAAAATTTTTCCATTACCAGATTTCTGAGAGATTTTGTTTCAAATCTTGTCGTCCTCTTAATTTGATTCTCAGTGAACCAACTAAAAGCCAACAAACACGACGTGAGCAAAGCTCGTATACTCCCAAATCTGAAGGTTCAACGGACAGAATCTTCCTCGCTATGTCACGTAGAATCTAGACTCGAAATTCAGATGCATGTTTGTCAAATGTATCAACAAAGAGGGTCCCCATAACATCAATTAATTAATGGTTTTTCCCTTCACGTATGTATAACTACTATTGACTAAAGCGGGTACACGAATGAACGAAATCCACACACAAAAGTGGGCTGAAAATGAACGTTGGTATTGCATTCGTGCAATTTGTCTCTGCAACAAGTAGAATTATTTTTCATTGTTATATATATATGCTTTCTTTTTGCCTTTGGTTTTGTTCTTTTCCTTTTAGTTAAAGAAAGGCAGATTAACAACTAACTTAATTTGGGTCGTCACACCTAAGAGCATTAGTTCAGGGAAAGGTCTAATCCCATTATGTCCTTCACCTAACAGAAGATGAAAGCAGGATTGAAAGTTAACATAGGCTAAACCAATAAGTGCATCCTCATGGGTTCTGTCTGAGTGCGCCGGCCCATAGCAGGACATGCGTATTTACTGTGTGGTAAATAAATGAACATCAGACTAGATAAAAATAAAACCCATGCCATGCAAATATTTTAACATCTAGATAGCATGGTAACAAGTACAACGACAAGATAATGACTGGTATCTTTACACTACACGTACATGGTACTGTTATGCACTGCTATTTATCATGAGAAATGACATTCTAACTAACAGTAGAAACATTATCCATAAGCGTATTGTTTTAATCAATAATGAAGATGGGAGTTGGATCCGCTGCTTCTGATTCCACTTTTTTTTGTTTTTTTTTTGTTTTTGGTGATGAAATTCAATGAGAAATGACATTCTAACTAACAGTAGAAACATTATCCATAAGAGAAGATCTAGTAATGAAATCCAATACTTTTCCGTGCAATCTGACAACTTTTTCCTTGACCTGATCTGAAACATATATATTTCCAGCTATTTATCATGTACTACAGGCTTGACTAGCTAATCAATGCAGCATTTACCAATCTCACTTTGAGCTTCTTCTAACAAAGTACCTTACTAAAAACAAGTTAGGGTGTTTTACAAAATGGTCACACTGTCCTAATTAGTTTTACAAAATGATCACAACTTTAATTAGTGTTTACAAGGTGGTATTTTTCCATCCGACTTGACTGTTTTGAGAAAAACTGTCTGAACTATGTCTAAAATACCCCTCTAGTGTTTTGAGGTGGTGGAGGTGGTGGTGGTGGTGGCGGCTATACCCACGAGAGGAAGCGGTGAACCCTTTCAGGTAATGTGATGGAACGATCCTGAATGCGGGCTGAAGTTTCGGTGTCATTTTTGGATCCTGATATATTTCACCAGCAGCAGCAACAACAAGCAGCATAACCAACACCTACAAGCAGCATCACCACCACCAGCAAGCAACACCACTAAAAGGTCATACTTATAGTGACATTAAAACCATCAAAGCCATTTCTAACCACGAAATCTGTTCGTAATCTCCATTCATCTTCACTGATAAATATACATGCAACAACCTTTATTATCAAAAAAAAACCATTCAACCTCAAAACTCATTGCAAGTACTTGACATATTTCCTACAAACATTAGAACAAATACATTAATTTCTTCATTCAAACACTTCATATATTGTACTCATATAACATACAATTTGTAACAGAAACCCCGTAATTTGAACATACAGTCTGTGACACTTTATCATTACCAATCCAATTAGGGTTTCAGGAAAAAAAAATCCCCAATTTCAGAAATTCAGGGTTTATAAGAACAAAATCCCAAAATAGGGTTCCTGAATCCAAATTGGGATAACATATAATTTCTTGAAAAATCAACAAAAATTTCTTTCACAAATTTAGGGTGTATGACAAAAAAAAAATCCAAGATTAAAAAACTAGGGTTTGTGAATCGACTTATAAAAGTGTAGAGAAGAAGAATTATTACCTCGTAATGGCCGTGAACATCTTGAATAAGAAAAACTAACGATGATTATCAGAGATTGATTAACTGGTGAAGAGAAGAATTTTTTTAACTCGTGATGAAGAAGACAACCTTGAACCCACGATGAAGAACAAATCTCAGTTCGACGAAATATAAACCATAACTATATAACTACGCTCAAGTTTACCTCACCATTCTCTCCATTGTTGCAGAGAAAAAAAAAGTTGGACAGAAGCGACTGTAAATGAGGTAGGAGATGGGTCTGGAGAGAACTTGTGTTAGGGTTTTCAAGGTCTTGATCCAACGGCCCTAGCTTTTTAAGAGATCTACTAACACGAGGGCACACGTGTAAATGAAATGTGCGAGGGGTAAAACGGTAACTACAAGAGCCGACATAACTCTGAGACGTGTCATAACCGAGCAGTTAGATGTCTAGTGACCGTTTTGATAAAACTTTGTATCAGTGGGACTAATCTGTGAACCGGATTAAGGAACTGTGACCGTTTTTATAAATACCCAACAAGTTATCAATGAATTCAATGTCGCCGGATATCCTTCTTGTGAATCTAAGGTGTACTCTTTTGGTAGCTTATGGGCTCATGGTTTGTTAACTTAATTGTTACAGAGGGTCACCAAATTCCACCGAATTATCAATATGAAGCAAAATAAAAATAAAAATATCTATTGGAGCTTGGAAGCCATCTATGAAATTTGATAGGCTCATGGAACACGCTTGACAACGGAGTCGAAGCTCGTTGGAATTCGAGAAGTACGGCTTTGGTTAGACATTATAGCCAGCGACGGAACCAGGAAAAGAATATTCCGCGAACTGTCAATTACGTGCAAATCAAAGATAAATACATTAAGGGAGCAAGCGCACAACATGATGCTTTCTTGAATCACAACACACTGAATCAAGTGAGAACTACTTCAAACAATAAGTGTGATATAATTTAGTCCTACCACACTCTTCTGGAATGATTAAAACAATACGCTTCTAGATTATTTTTTTTCTTAGGAATGAGGTAAGGTTCGGGTTGGAATTTCTAATCAATTAAGGTATGGGCCTATTTATTTCTTTTTCTAGGATAAACGCTGATATAAATACTGGCTTTATATGGTTAGACACCGAGAGTCTAAGACTGACAACATACCCAACACCACCACCCATTTATATAAAGAATAATAAGTATAAAAAGTTGTAATTTACCTCCACCAACCGAGAGTCTGAAGTTCAAGGCTCACCCAATCATGTGTCTCGTTGAAACATGTCCTCACTCTACTCTAATGCATCAAATGTAAACTAAAATATATGTGCTCGGTTTAGGCTGAGTTTGGTAATGCTTTAATTTTTTCAAAAGCACTTTCAAAACCTTTATATATCAACAATTTTTAAAACACAAAATTGGTCAAAAAGACCAAAATCAACAATTTCTGGGTGAAAAAGACACTTAGGTTTTGATACTGTTTAAATAGCCAAAAATTAAAAAGATACTGTTTAAATGGACAAAAATTTAAAAATAGGGAGGATGTAACCATTTCATCCCATGTCCATTTTCAAATATTTTTTTCTTATTTTTTATTTTACGAGGATGCATCCAGTTTCATCCTTGCTATTTTTTTAAGTATAAGTCAGGATGAATCCAGTTTCATCCTTGCTATTTTTTTTTTGGCTATTTCACCCGTACTTTTTTTTTACTCGTCCATTTGAACCGTGTTTTAAATTTTTTTGGACAAATGACCCATTTTCTCTTTTACAAAAGCCGCAACAACACCAAATTAAGCCTTATACTAATGCATCAAGTGTAAACTGTTGTAAACAATGAAGAAATAATGAAATCGGATCTCAAACAGCTGAGTCGCGGACTAGGTCGCTATCTTTAAGGTATTTCGCGACTCTGCCTCTTGATTGTGCTAGATCAAAAAATTGTCGAACACCTATGGGATAAAACAGGCGATAACTCTCTTATTCGATTTCTACGCACTATGAGAAATCGAACCAACAAAAAAAACTCTATCTAACACTTGCTCGAACTCGAAATAGATGAAAAATCAGATATCATCTTCTCCAAACTTTTCTTATATAACTCGAAAACATTAATTCGGTTTTAATGAAAATAAATTTCGCAATAAGTGCGCAATGAATTTCCTCCATAACAGATCATAAAGCGGCAACATTAAATTTACCAAAAATTAATATAATTAATTAGGAACATTAAGTTGAAAACGTTTTGGAAATCAAAGAGTTAAAAACGAAAAAAATAAGTTTAGGATCGATGAGACCTCCCAAGACCCCCAAGGCCCCGCTCTCCCCCATTTTAATAAGTATTATAGATATATAAATATACCTATTCAAATGCATGGGGTGAGACTTGAACCCAAGTCTATAGTGTGGGAGCCCAAAATTATACCACCACACTATTTCTCTAATTGTGATATAAAATTACAAAACTATGTTTTTTAAATATATATCCCAACAATCCCCCACTATATTTTTAAAAACATTGAGCAAGTGTTGTATAGTTGTGCATCTCGCAAAGGTGCCTTTCGACTGAACCTCTGCATAGTGTTAAATTTTCTAAGTACCAGGTGACTAGAGTGACTTGCGTCTTGAACTCTAACTAATATTAGATTATTTAACACACACAACTATATCTAGAGTAAAGTCCTTAAGTTAGCACATTAAGGCCATGTGCTTATCCCTTTTTTAACAAATGATCTAGAGAAAATGCCCAATTTCTCATAGAAGGCGATCATACCTTCACATTCGTATAGGTGAATCTATCAAGAATACTCCTGTGTATCCCACTCTAACTTAAGAGCTATAGAATCATTAAGAGTTAAATACTCAACCTGTTTCCCACTTCAGATATCATGCTATGGGAGTGCATGACTCTATCATATCATTTGTAACTTCGTCTAGTCCCTTTGAACCTATCTAGGTTGGGTATCCATTACAAATGACTCAACTTCTCACACAGCCTAAGTCCCATACTTCTAGAAAATTTCCATACCTTTTCTCTAGCTAACCCTTTCGTCAAAGTGTCGCCTATATTTCCTTCGATCTTACATGATCTATTCTTACAACACCAAATGAGAAATTCTCTAATCGTGTCGTGCTTTAGACGTATATGTCGATTCTTATTGTTATTATAACAATTATCTACTACTCCGATAGCCGTGGTACTATCGCAGTAGATCAAAGTGGCGGGTATCGGTTTTTCCCATCTTTGGAATGTCTCGACAACGGACATTTCAGCCATCCCCTCTTTCACTAGCTGCCTCTACGCTATCAATTCAGCCTCCATCGTAGATTGGGCTATAATTGTCTGTTTCTTTGATCTCCAAGATACAGCGCCCCAAAATAGTAAAAACATATCCACCGGTGGACTTGGAATCATCCCTCGAAAGAATGTTCCAATTAGCATCGCTAAATCCTTCAAGGACCGCGGATACCTTTGATAGTGTAATCCTAGGTTTGTGGTTCTTTCAGATACCGCATAACCCTCTCAACAAAGATCCCAAATGTTTCAAACTAGGATTACTAGTAAACCCGCATAAACTCCTTTGCATACGCAATGTCTGGTCTAGTACAATCAGCCGCATAACGCATTTGCCTATTATACTAGCATATTGATTTTGTCTAACACTTTCTCCAGTGTTCCTTAACAATTTCACAAGAGGATCAAAAGGAGTACAAAACGGGTTTATAATCAAAATATTCATACTTCTTTAGGATTTTTTCAATGTAGTGAGATTGATCCAAACAAATACCACTATTAATTCTAGTTATTTTGATTCCCAAGATTACACTAGCTTCACCCAAATCTTTCATGTCAAAATTAGAACTAAGCATGCTTTTAGTTTCATTGACAACAGATAAATTTGGAACCAAATATTAGCAAATCATCCACATACAAGCAAACAATCACACATACATCATTCTCGATTTATAGTAGATGCATTTGTCACCCTCATTTATTCTCGGGTTACTTGAAATCATTAAATTATCAAATTTCTCATGCCATTGTTTAGGAGCTTGTTTCAAACCATAAAGAGATTTTTCTAGCTTACATACTTTATGTTCTTGTCCGTGAATTACAAAACCTTCAAAGTTGTTCCATGTAAATTTCCTCTTCTAGTTCACCATTCAAAAAGCAGTTTCACATCCATTTGATGAATAACAAGATTATGAGTAAGAAAGAATAAAGAATCAAACACGTATAGATGTTAATCTAGTAATAGGAGAATAAGTATCAAAAAGTCTACGTTCTCTCGCTGCCTATAACCTTTGGCAACCAGTCTAGCCTTATGCTTATCTATTGTTCCATCAGTTTGAGTTTCCTTTTCAAGACCCATTTACAACCTATTGGCTTACAACCGGGAGGTAAATCTACATAACTCCAAGTTCCATTAGACATGTGAGAATCCCATTCATTATCTCAGACTTCTTGCCGTAAACTAGACTCTGCGAACTAAACGCCTCTTGTAAATTAGAAGGTTCTTCTTCTATAGCGTAAAATTCAAAATCGGGATTTTTATCTTTTGTCTCGGTCCTAGCTCTTTTAATGCATCTAGGTTCAAATTCGGTGATCCTAGTTTCTTCACTTCTAGGTTCTTCTAATCTAGACTCAGAATCAACACTAGGTAAAGTGCTGGAGGTGTTGAACCCCACTATTACCCCCACTAATTCTAGATTTAAAAGGAAATCTATCTTCAAAGAAGTCAACATCAACAGATTCAATAATAACCTTATTATTAATATCAAAGAACCTATAAGCTTTACTGTTTTGAGCATAACCAATAAAAACACATCATAAGCTCTACTTTCTAACTTATGTCTTTTAGGATCGGTTTCCTAACAAAAGCCAAACAGCCCCAAACTCTAAAATAAGATACATTAGGTTTCCTATTTCTCCAAATTTCATAAGGAGATATCATGGTTTTATTATTGGGAATGCGATTCAAAACATGGCAAACAGTCAACAAACATTCACCCCACCAATGAGAAGCAGCACTCAGAACTAAGCAAACAAGCAACAATCAATTCTCAGAAGAGTACTATTCTTTCTTTCACTTTACCGTTCATTTGAGGATTATATGGAGCATTCTTTCATGTATAATGCCATTAGTTTGGTAAATTTCAAAAAAGGAGCGAGAATCATATTCGGTGCCTCTATCACTACGAAACCTCTTAATTTTTCTACCAAATTGATTTTCAATCTCAAAGAATAAAGATTTTAAATTTTTCAATAGCTTCATTCTTATGGCTCAACAAATAAACATACGTATAATTAGAACAATCATCAATGAACGTCATAATATATCTCTTGCCATTTCTAGTTAGGATACCTTCATATTCACATAAATCGGAATGTATTAAATCTAGAGGTTTGGATTCTCTTCTGACATTTATGTGAGGTCTTGGTTATTTTGCTTGACTACGGTACTCACATTTTCAAATTCATTTTTCGGAAAATTAGGGAGAACACCTAACTTGCTCATGTTATTTACTAACTTTTTACCCACATGACAAAGCCTACCATGCCAAACATTAAAATTGCAAACCATATAAGCGTAAGAATCAATTTTATTCATAGCATCAATATTAAGCTTAAACATTCCATCAATAGCATAACCTTTTCCTACAAAATTCTTATTCTTAGTTATAGTGTAAACATCGGACCCAATAGTTTGATACAACCCACCTTGTTGAGAAGATAGCCTTAAACAAGGTTCTTTCTCATTTCGAGTGTGAAGGACATCTTTCGGATGAGTGTCTTCCCAGATAAACTTGACTCTCTGCACGAACCTTTCACCACAAAGGTTGTGAGAGTCTCCCAACAACACTTTCTTATCCTTGGTTTCAGCATAAGTCTTAAACATGGACCTATCAAAACAACAATGACGTGTGGCACCACCGTCTATCCACCACCCATCGAGATCCACCAACCATGAAGAACTGCGGATCGAGACCATGGCAATTATAACGTCACCCACGAAGATTAGCTTGTGCGTTATTCTTTTCCTTGTTAAACCCGCAATTCCTAGCCATGTGGTTTGGTTTACCCACATGTATAACAAAGAAACTCGGAACTGGAATTCCTGTCCATTTTCGATGGGTGTTGGTTCTTGTTTTGATTAGGCCTTCCTCCTTTCTTTTGTTCTGGTTAGGTTTCATATCCCTTTTCTTAGGTTTCAAACTCGGATGAGTCTTATTGTTAGAAACAATGAGAATCTCTTCCTTCTTATCTTGTTTCCGAGCTTCTTCCTCAACCCCGAGCTTAACAATCAAACTTTCAAGAGAAAATTCTTTAGTCTTGTGACGCAAAGTATTACGCAAATCTTTCCAAATAGGTGGTAACTTGTCAATCATTACGGCAACTTGAAATTGTTCATCGGCTTTCATACCTTCGGCCACAATTTCGTGGTAAATTTTTTGAAGTTCATGAGCACGTGCAACAACCGACCTATCATCCACCATTTGGTATCTCAAATACTCTACTCACAAAGATACTTCTTTGAGCCAGCCTTCCCTCCAGTGTCGTATTTTTCCTTAATGCATCCCACACATCTTTAGCAGTTTCAAAAGTTGAATAATACTCATATAAATCATCGATAATGCGTTAAGAATGTAATTTTTGCAATCAAAGTCGTCATCGATCCATTTGTCAATGGCCTTTTGTTTCTCCTCGGCAGCTTTGAGAAACAAACATCTTTGGCACCATCGGAAGAAGATGGATCGAGTAGCAAAGCACCATCATCAGCATCAAAGCATCGCCAGCGCCTTATCGCGGTAGGTTTTATCAAAGAAGTTCCATGGTTCCAAGATGAACACTCGACACAATCATATGCGACTTCATGAGTTTGAGATAAAAGAACATCTTCGACTTCCATCTTCTCAAATGCAGCCCTTCAAATTTGAATGGCTTGTTGGTATCATCAACGCGCTTCCTTTCAACCTCCATAGCAAAATCAAATACCTTAAAATTGTTGTAAACAATGAAGAAATAATGAAATCGGATCTCAAACAGCTGAGTCGCGGACTAGGTCGCTATCTTTAAGGTATTTCGCGACTCGCCTCTTGATTGTGCTAGCAGTCAAAAAATTGTCGAACACCTATGGGATAAAGCAAACTGATAACTCTCTTATTCGATTTCTACGCACTATGAGAAATCGAACCAACAAAAAAACTCTATCTAACACTTGCTCAGAACTCGAAATAGATGAAAAAACTGTATATCATCTTCTCCAGAAACTTTTCTTATATAACTCAGAAAACATTAATTCGGTTTTAATGAAAATAAATTTCGCAATAAGTGCGCAATGAATTTCCTCCATAACAGTCATAAAACGGCAACATTAAATTTTCCAAAAATTAATATAATTAATTAGGAACATTAAGTTGAAAAACGTTTTGGAAATCAAGAGTTAAAAACAAGAAAAATAAGTTTCGGATCAATGAGACCTCCCAAGACCCCCAAGGCCCCGCTCTCCGGATTTTAATAAGTATTATAGATATATAAATATACCTATTCAAATGCATGGGGTGAGACTTGAACCCAAGTCTATAGTGTGGGAGCCCAAAATTATACCACCACACTATTTCTCTAATTGTGATATAAAATTACAAAACTATGTTTTTAAATATATATCCCAACATAAACTATAATATATGTGCTCGGTTTATACGGAAAGATCATTATGTCGTTAGATCTTCTATAGATTGGATTTTCATTTAGCAATTAATGGGCTACACAAAATTGTCACTTGATCTATTTGTTTTTCTTCTTAACCATTTACGATGGCAAACTAAGCTTTTACAGGATTTAGGAGGCTACAACCTGAGTAAGCCACCCCTGGTACCGTCCCTGATTATAGTTGTCCCTTAATAGAATTGGACTCCATTTGAAAAAGTGATGTATGTTTTTCTTTACACACTTTTTCTTTTATCAAACAATTTCATTTATGCAAGTGACGTAACTATACGGGTTATCTTAACTTACATATAAGGTGGTTTTATAAATGATGATCGAGCTAATCAAGCAATAATATAATTGATTTGATCTGAAAAATCAGAGGTGTACATTGGGTTGTGCCAACAGGAGAACAGCCCAACCTAGCACGCTAAAATTTTAGCACAGTTCAGCACAACACGTTACATTAGTTTCATGGAACGGGTAGCGTTAGACTAATCGACGCAGTAATCAGCACAACACGCGGTACGTATATACACGTGATCATACGGCACATCACAACACCTTAAGAAAGCACATCATAATATGTATAATTCACAGACGATCCTTTATTCCATCCAATTATTGATATTTTATTATCATTATGTGGACTTATTTTCATAACAACACATATATTACCTAAATATTTATATCCGAAAACTTAAAATAAACGTTCCCGACACAGCACAACACAGCACAACACGTTCATTTTTCTGGCACAACACAGCACATCACACCTTCTAGCAAGGCACACCACGACACAAAATACACCAAACACATGATTTTGTTGGCTAGGTTGTGCTAGGATGGCAAATTTTACACCTCTATGAAAAATTATGGTTAAGAGGTCATCAACTTGCGTAGGTACACGGTATATACCTACAATTTTGACATTGGACCTTGCTAGTTTGAGAAAAATTTGTACAAAAAACGGGTTAGTATAAATCAAACCACATTTAAGACCCCATAAATTTAAAATTAAAATTAAAATAAAAATAAAAAAATGCCAATCTTTTCTGCAATTCCAATTTCACAGGTCCAACCATAACACGATTACATTTCATTTTTCTCTAAAACAATAACAGACTTAGGTGCCCATACTATATTTCCAAATCCACATTCGTTTAGGTTTTCCCATGCACTTATCCTACAGAGAAAAGTTTAGTAGTTTAAGCAAAGACTAAGAACAAGGGTCAAGATTATGAGATGAAAGATTTCTAAAATAAAAAGGTTACAATATTTTTTTCTCTTTTTCGAATCCAGTTAGGTGCGTAACGAGTCAGGTGCAAAAATTCAAACACCACAAAGTCAGATGTGTGACTCGAGTCAGACCTCATGTCACAAATCAAACAAACAAAAGAAACAAATTGGTATATGATTCGAATCAAGTTACATGCCAAATCAACTTCTCCAAATCAGATCCGAACAAACCGTTAGAGAACCAGCTAAAGAGGGGTGTTGGGGAGAGAAAAACCATCGGCTTTTTAAATGGTGGCGCAGTCATAATCCCAAACCTCCTTATTTAAAATATAAAATTGCTGCACTGTTATAAGGGGTGCCGATGTGCTTGGGGGTTACCAAATCCTAATAATAATAATAATAATCTTAGGGAATAAAAAATCGTCCATATTTTTGTGATAGTCCACATTTTATGGACCAAAAAGTGCAACTATGGATGATTTTAACATTCGTACGTTTATGAAGTCAAGATGGAACCCCTCAAATATGTAGAGGATGCTTTTAAGTGTCCGGATCTTTTTCTTTTTTTTTCATCCGGTATTGGGTTTTTTATTTCTGATAGAAATTAATTAGGACTGATATAAACGTTGCTGATTCATTTTAGTGTTTCGCTTCAGTCAGCAACCTTTATAAGCGTTCCAAAATGTCATAATTTTCTATCATCCTGTAGGAATTGCTTTTACCCACTGGAAGTCTAGAACTACTGGTTGGTAACCCCTTCGACATCCGTATCGTAAATTCGAGATTTGTTTTTCTTTTCATCATCGTTTGACATCCTTAATTAAAAGCACCAACCCTAGTTGGCATTCAAAAATTCAGGTTCTTTCCAAGAAACTTGGTCAATCTTATCAAGAGAATGAGAGCCAAAACAAAGTCGATGATGATCCAATCTAATCTTTGAAGATTAAGGATTGCAGTAGATACATGATGCGAATGATGTAACCTAACTAAAGCTATTTGACTGCGCCACCATTTAAATCAAATGACTCGACTAGTAGATATCGACCTAGACAAATGGGTCTAAATAATCACTATTTGCTCAACCTAAAATGTAGATGGTTGCCACTTGCCATCATAACATATAAGGTCCCAAGATTTTAGTTCATTTCGTTTTATTACTATTTCCACGTAACGATAAGGTAGATTGAGACTAATCCTTGACGTTTCATTGTTAGGGTTTCTGGTCGTCCGACACTTATAATTATGAACTTATGCTTCTTCATCAAAAAGAAAAAGATCGAAAGGAAGACGGATCGAGTGTTGAATTTTATTATCACCATACAATGAATGGGTGACATGAAAACCCCAATACAAGTAAACTCCAACTTTTATATTATCTGTCTACCGAGAAAAATCACCCCATAAAATTTTACTTGCAATGTGGGATACCATTAGTTGTAACCACATGTCAATAGAGCTCAGTTTCAAACCCAGTGGCTAGAGGAAATTAAAAGAGAAAAAAATATATATACATATTTTGGAATGAAAAGTTCCAATTTTAAAGAGACAGGATATTCTGGAAATGACTACCAAATCTTGAATTAAATTTAACAAAAAAGAAAAAGGACAAAAATTTATTTGAACAGTCGGTGGATCTAATGAGAGGGGCATTTGTGTTGGAATTTAATGTGGGAAATACATAATGTTGGTATTTTTGGGGTCCTCATTTTAATGTCCGATCCATTGTTTTGTTCAAGTTGTACACTTGCACCATTTATATACGTACACTTGCACCATTTATTTTTATTTTTATTTTTATTTTGTTATTTTTATATGTTATTATTTGAATTTTAGATCTGCATTTCTGTGATGAACTTTTTCATTTTTGTTTGGGAGTGGTGTAAATTTGATGATGGTGGGTCTAGGTTCGATGATTATCTGTTGTATATCTTCTCTTATGCTCTCTTTTTTTTTTGATTAATGCGACATATCTTTATCGTTCAACTGGTATGCATTGGATTTCTACACCATACACCTCTATTGCCAACCATTCATTAGTTATTCATGGTTTTTGTGTTGCTTCAACATTTTTGATCGAGAAGCACCGTAATAATCAATTTGAATAAGGTTATCTATAACAGTACTTGCAAAAACATTTGTGAAATAAAATAAATTGCCAAATTAACTAGATTGATTAAATTTTGTTCGCATCTTAAAATTGGTTGTTTATGATGCTGGTAGATCATTATCTCAAACAACATGCGAGCAAAATTTCTTTCGGTGAACAGTGTTAGTGGTAAGATCTTGGTATATACCTTGCAATGTCCGGCGTTCTGATATTCCGAGTGTTAAAACACTGTTAATATAAATTGGTATAAAGGGTATTTGGATATACTCTCACGAGTTGCTTTTCAATTTAAAAAAAAAATAGAAACTAGATTAGTAATATTTGAAATCAGACTCATAGAAGAAGGTAGTGTGTTAAGGGTGTCTAAAAGATGCTAAAACATCAAATTATCCTTACTATTTTCAGCCAAAATTAAACATTGCCGACTAAAACTAAAACCTAAAACCTATCAAAACTATTTTCAAAATCTCTTCACAACTCTACATGATGAAATTAGAAAAAACAAATCAAAATCAAAATCAAACAAAAAAAAACATATGGGTTTTGAGATTGGGTATGATTTCAATCTCAATCTGAGTATGAATTACATACTCGATTTGAGATTAGGTACAAAATCATACCCAATCTCAAAACCCGTATGATTCCACATTTCTATCATCAGTTGGGGGTGTATTTTTTATCATCAGTCGACCTTGCCGACTAGTATTAGTCGGTATCTTCCTAGGTTGAATATCATGCCGACTTTTCATCTCTGAAATTAGCATTTACAAGGTCTTCACGGTATTCATCCTTATACCTTGCCGACTGTAGTTTAATCGACATGCTATGAAATTAATAACTTGTCGACTAATATCATGCATTTGTAACACTTTTCTCTGCATGTCATAAATCCTATAGTCGGCAGGGTATTTTTTGTCGACCTTGCCAACTATAAGGTAGCCGGCAAAGTAAGAAATCAATAAGATGCCGATTAGTGAAGCATTTACAACAGTCTACAGTGTGTCAAAAATATTACAGTCGACATCTTCTTCATTCATAGACCTTGCTGGCCAAAGATAATCGGTGCTTTCTTCATCCGTAGACCTTGCCGACCAACCTTTAGTCGACACCTTATTTAATCATCGACCTTACCGACTTTTCACATTTTCAGAACTGGTAGTGTTAATCGAAATCGAACTCATAAGACAAAATTTTAATCTATTGAATTCATAATTTCAAAATTTTAATCTAAACATAATTAATTAACCTAATCAGATTTTTTAGTGTTAATTAAACAAAGGTATATTAGCCATTTAGAAAATACATGGTTAAGGGGTGGTTTGTTTTACTTCAAACCACCCTAATTACTTCTATCCAGGTTTTGTCTAATTAGATATACCCTAATTAATCTGGGTGTTCCCCAATTTGGCCAGGTTTAAGAATGGTCACTGACGGCAAATAGCAGGGGTACAGTGAATTATGTTCTTAAATCCATGTGACGGTTTAGCTCCCCTTTGGAATATGGGACCACCACACGTGTTCAGAGATTTTATGTTTTTTTTACCATTTGGTAATGATGTTTTGCGGCCAGAAAAAAGCAGCTTTGTCCTTTTGAATCTCATTTAACCATTGATTCACATTGACCAAATCGTGTGGTTTGCTAGCCGCCACCCCCCACCGTATTACCGACGGAATTGAATAGTCAGACAAAATCATGAAATATGGACCATCGACTACTTATGATGAGATCTGACTTGAACTTTTTTGTGATGTGATGATGATATAGCAGTATGGGGTAATAGGGACGGCGTAAAAACTATGTCTAACTTTCGGGAGTTAAGTCTCTTACCCGACCCGGTACTTGCTACTGGAAAAGGGTTTTGGTCTTTAGTCTTTGATTCATGAGAGCAACTGCAGTGGTGCGACCATAACCAAAGAGCAAAGAGCAAAAAAAAAAACTAAAATTTGGGTTTAGTCCGTGTTGTAACACAGTGGAGGGAGACTAAAATTTGGTCAGGCGCAACTTTGAGTTACGCCCCAACCAGGCGCAATTCCAAATCTCGTCCCATTTTTTTTTTTTTTTTTTTTTTTTTTTTATTATTGTTGGGGCGCAACTCAAAGTTGCGCCCAATTCTTTTTTTTTTTGTTTATTATTGTTGGGGCGCAACTCAAAGTTGCGCCCAATTTTTTTTTTTTTTTTTATTATTGTTGGGGCGCAACTCAAAGTTACGCCCCATTGGGCGCAATTCCAAATTGCGCCCCATTTTTTTTTTTTTTTTTTTTTAATTGTTGGGGCGCAACTTTGAGTTACGCCCCATCAGGCGCAACTTCAATTTACGCTCCACTAAAGACCCGGACTAAAGACTAAATATGGTCTGGGTTTTGGTTATAGTCCGGTCTTTGGTCTTTACTCCGTCTCCACTGCGTCTGTTTTTTACCAAAAAATTTGGTTATACTCCACGACTGTGGATGCTCTGAACGGCCTAAGCCATCGCCTATTTAACCCATCTATTCTCAGTGGAATTTCTAAAATGTCTCGTAATATTGGCACCAATTTTTTTATTATTATTTTTTTATTTGAAGGGGAGGATAACCCCAATATATTCATAAGTAATGTCCAGTATTTCCATAGTTGAATTTACAGAAAGCCGTTACATTTTGATTCCACCGCTGAATGTTTAGAAAAGTTAATAACGCTCATAAGCTATGACCCACCTAGGTATGTTTAATTTCAAACTTATTACAAAAAAAAAGAAGGTTTTATTGCCCACATTACATCTATTCTCATAACTAAATTGAAATCGTGGGCTAAAAAGTTCATATCAAACTTTTTTGTATTTCCAAAATCTTCACTAAACAAATGGCGTTGTTATGAGTTTCTGCATACATTCCCACCAGCAACATCAGAGTTGGTTCTGAATCACTCCTGAAGGAAATCCTGTTTCCACTCCAACATGTTTCCCAGAGGAAAGCAGCTTCTGCCGCATCAATTTCTAGCTCCTCTAATGTTGTGCTGTCAGTAAAGAGACCTCTTGCTTCTCTGACTCTACCTGTATGATCAACCAGAGTTAGACCAATACCTGCTTTAGTAGTAGAGTCTGTTATGGTCAGAGCATTGTTAAGATTCAATGCCATATTTCGTCATACCCTTCAACAGGATATTTAATAATCTGAAGAACAACATCAATCCTCGAATTATAATAAAGATCTTTCATTATATTATGTCCTGGTTTATTTACTATATTATAGCTATTTATGAATTTGATGATATTGTTTGCAGTTATGACACTATTCGGTGTATTCTTTTTAAAAACTACATCGCACCTTACTGTCCAGATAAACCATGTTATTGTATTACAGAGAACATGCCAGTCTATATCATAATCTCCCATGTTCAGGTTTTCAAAACAGTTAGTTAACCATTCATGAATAGTTGTTGTATCGTTTCTAATGAAATCCATATCGAAATTGAAATTGAAATGCATACATATCTGAGAAGCTTAGTTACAATGCAGGAACTAATGAGTAAGAGTTTCTTGGCTCTCGTTACATAGTTTATATTTAGTGTCAATGTCAGGTAGGATGGCTGCCACTCTCATATTATTGGGGAGAATGGAGTGGGCTGCCATCCAAATAAAATTCTTAACAGATGGGGTTGTCTCCATATTCTACTCCATTTAGTTTTTGCATTTCCATCAGAATTTATGTGATTGTACAAAGATTTTACAGAGAACGTACCTTATTTGTTTAGACTCCATCTTGGTGTATCTTAGATGAACAAATGAGTAAGAGTTTCTTGGCTCTTGTTACATAGTTTACATTCAGTGTCAATGTCAGGTATTAGCAAGTGCTATGGTCTGAAGTAACGCTAAATGGGAACCAACTTTTTTTGTAAAACCTAAATAACGGTAAGTTTGAAGTAAGTTTTTCTGAGAATATGTTTTTTTTTAATGTGTTTTGTATTCTTATAATGTTTTTCTTAATGTGCTCTCTATTCTTATGATAAATGACTACAACATCGGTTTTTAAATAGACCGTCTAGTCTTCTCAAAATCAGCTGCTGAGAATTAACAGTTAATTGAAAAAAATTTGTACTCCCTCCGTCCCCAATATATAGGCGGAGAAGTAGGTTTCTCTTAGAAATAAGAAACTTTTTAGATTTCATACATAGCACCCTCTTTCCTGTTTTACCCCTTATACAATTTCCAATGTTAGAAACATTAACTTATTTGTTCTGATAACTACCTATAATAAATAAGGGTAATATATGTAAAATCCATCTTGGAATTGAAACTCCGCCTATCTAATGGGACTACAAATTTTCAAAACCGCGCCTATATAATAGGGACGGAGGGAGTAAATAATATTGTTGTTTGGATGTTAGAAATCACGAACTTGTATGAACCACAAACAATCTCCATAGTCAAAACCGGGACCATGTTGCAGGCATGTTTTTTTGCCTCAGTTTGAAAGAAAGAAAAAGGTTTATTGTAATCCTAAAGTGTTTAAAACATTAAACTAAAGTTCAATTCAAATTCAAAGTCGACCTCCAAAAACAAAAAGAAACTTTTAAATACTATTTCTTCCACTAATGAAGTTAATTAGACTAATCCTTAAACTAATTTCTAACTATAATCCAACAACAAGCAACGGCATCTGCCTAATCCTTTTTCCTATCTCTTTTTTTCTTTAGTCTCACTTTTTTGTTTCCTTCCATTCCATTTCTAGACCCAACAACCAACCAAACACTAACAAAATAAAGAAAAAGTTTTTCCATTAACTTAGAGATTACTAGAGTTTTGACAGATCATGTTTTGATCATGTCGTTCACACATGTTTACTTTGTAACACAAAGACCAACTACACTGCTGCCATTAATTTTTCACGCAGTCTATGTTGGAGTCTAATCCAAACCCGATAATTTTACCGTTCATTATTTTGAATAATTCATTTACTTTGTAGATACAAAATATCGCACAACCAATAGGAACGCGAGAAAGTCATTCATCAACAAACATCCAAGGGCGCAGATAATACAGACCATTAGCTACAGGCGAAAATAAGAAGTCTACTACGTCACTCCTGACGTACGGGATGACGACACAAGAATGACACGAAACATGTGAAGATCAGTGCAATAATAACGCGACAACAACAAGGTAAGGCGATTACATCGCCCTCTCATATCCGATTTAAGGGGCTTTATTAGCTGTACTCCACTATGTACAACCCCTGTAAAAGGCGTCAGAGGCCATTTTAAAAGAGAGAGACATTTTTTGAGAGTTTGGATAAGGAATTTAAGAGAGAGAAAGTTGATTGTTTTCCAAGTTAGGGTTTTCTCATATTGTGTTTGGTTTTATGTTCTTGTTCTTAATGAAATAACTGAAAGAATTTCTTATCATGTCTTAGATGTATTTAGAGTATCATTTAGGGTGTGACAGTGGGTTTTTCCGTAGTTACATATTTAATCAGTAGCCGTCCCAGTAGACTAGGATTATTAGTAGTAGTCAGTTTCTTATTGTTTCTACTGGCTAGATTAGTTAGTTCTGTAAACAGTTCCCTTTATACACAAGAACTGATCGGTATTGAGTTTCAATAAGAAAATCTCTTGATTCTCATATATCTTCTTCCTGTTTTTATTCTGTGATTGTGTATTGTGATTGTAGGTGGACTAACACTACTTAGATCCTACATCTTCTAGGTTAAGTCAAAATCTAAAGAAATGTATCTATGGAGCAATGGTAAAATTGTTGAGTACAGTGATAAAGTCGTTTGGTCATGATACCAATGACATAAAAAAATTCAGATATCCATAATAATATTATTGAAGAAAAAATATATTCGGTAGTTTACAAAAAATGTCAGTTATATTTGAGGTATTCTAAATACTGTCAATAACATGACTATATCATTTGATGAAACTTTAAAGGCGAATAAGAAAAAGTTAGTAAAATGTTATCTCTACAATCAAATGACACTTTAAACAAAGGGGCAGAGCCAAGTTTTAGTTAGATTAATTTGGATCTAAAAAAAAAAGAAAAAACCTCTCTCTTCTCCCTCAGCATAACCGTTTTTTCCAGAAACATATCTAGAAACTATATTTCTTCATCTCTAAATCTAAGTCTACTCGGATATGAGATATCATATTTTCCGAGTGGATTTGGATTTTGTAATTAGTTTTCATGTTTTCGATAAAAAATCAAATTAATTGTGATTTTAGGCTTTAGGTTTGTTTTTTTATTTTACTGTTGATATCTCATGGCTATCTCATGTCATGTAGTTGTATTTTTATGCGCCATTAGTGTTATTTCCTATAGCCTTCTGGCATTTCAATTCGAATCCAATGATATATTCAAGTATATCTTCGAAAAAGATCAATTTCGGTGTGACGATGATAAAGATTCGATCAAGCAAGAGATCACTGGCTACTGGAATTGATTATGATAATGATGTTTAGTGCAAATTATCCTTTTTATGAAGGATTTTCTCTTAATGAAGAAGAAGTTTTCCAATGGTGGACGCAGAATCAAAACAACATCCCTCCAATTACATCAATTACTTCTAGGATCAATAGTTATGTACTTTTGTTATATTACAATTCATATGTTCCTGTAATATTTTGCTTTTGTAATTTTATATTGTATCCATCTGATATACTTGAATTAGCCTATTCATGGCTTCCAATTAATACAGTATAATCTGAATAGGTATATCCATTTCTTTCAAAAAAAAATAAAAATAAATAAATAAATAGATTAATTTATATGATTTTTAAGAAATTGTAAAGTAAAATATTCTTCACGGAATATTTATGCAAAATGCACGGAACAAAACACAAAGACTGAGCATTTGCGATAATAATGTCAGAGCACTAAAAAAAAAGCAGTCAATAATTTTAGTTAACAATAAAAATAAATAATGTTTTTTTCTTTTCAATAAACAATAAAAATAAATAAATGAAGGCGCCGTTTAATACCATACAATCTAAAATGCGCGTAAACTCGACGTACTAAAAGTACGCACATCTTCAAATTCCCACACTATATAATAAACCACATCAAAAACCATTTCTATAATCATCATCATCTCCATCACCACGTTCGCTCTCTCCCCCTTTAAATTTTTACAACAATGGCAGAAGTGTATTCACCAATGATGATTGACTCATCATCCAACAACTTCGACATCGATAAACTCACCAACGACATCTTTTCAATCCTTGAAAACAAATTCCTCTTTGATTCTAAACAAACCAACTCAAAATTACCAGTGGAAGATTTAGTCGAGACACTCAAAGCCAACAAACACGATGTGGGCAAAGTTCGTGTACTCTCAATTGATGGTGTCGGTTCAACGGACGGAATCCTTGCTGCAAAATCTTTATGTCACTTAGAATCCAAACTCATGAACATAACTAAGAATTCAGATGCTCGTGTTGCTGATTACTTTGATGTTGCTTCCGGTTCAGGAATCGGTGGAATTCTAATCGCTTTGTTGTTCACCCGTGGCAAAGATGGAAGGCCGTTGCTAAAGGCTGATGAAGCGTTGCAGTTTCTTGTGAAAAATCGTAAACGGTTGAACAATTCGGGTAATTCCACCAGTGGGATGTTCGGGAAGATGTTTCGGTCACCGGCAAAGATTGAGAAAATTTTCCGACAGATTTTCGGCGAATGTACTTTGAAAGACACATTGAAACCAGTTTTGATTCCTTGTTTTGATCTGAAAACAAGAGCAACATTTTTGTTCTCAAGAGCCGACGGTTTAGAAAACGACAGTTATGATTTCAAGATGAGAGAAATATGTGTGGCAACTTCTTCAGATTTAACGGTTAATGGTGGTTTTGAAATGAAATCAGTTGATAAGAAAACTAAGATAATGGCCGTCGATGGTGGTTTAGCGATGAATAATCCAACGGCTGCTGCTATTACGCATGTGCTACACAATAAACAGGAGTTTCCGTATTGTGACAGTGTTGAGGATTTATTGGTTGTTTCTTTAGGAAACGGCGAATCTGATGCGGATCTTAAACTTTCCTCCGCCGGATTTCTCAAAATAGCCGGCGATGGAGCTTCCGACACGGTAACTATCTATTCTTTTAGCTGACAGTTAAAGTTAAAACATGATGATTAAAGAACGGTCCTTTTGAAATGACTAAAATACCTTCTAAAACCGTTTTACTTCTAACTGCCGGTTTTTTCTTAATGACGAAATTACCCTTTAAATATCATTTTGAAAATGTTCTAAATGTGTTCTTTGGCTCATGTTATATAGGTTGATCAAGCTGTTTCGATGGCATTCGGAGAATACAGAACGGAGAATTACGTGCGAATTCAAGGAAACAATGGCATGACTAGTCCCCAAAGAACCCAGCTCGGAAGAGCCCAAATACAGAGTCAATGGATGTGAGAAAATTATTAGAAGTTTCAGAGGCAATGCTTAAACAAAAGAATGTTGAATCAGTACTTTTCCGAGAGAAGAAACTGGTAGCGACGACAAATCTGGAGAAACTAGATGAATTTGCAGGAGTTCTAGTGAAAGAACACGAAAGAAGAAAATCAAGCATTTTTGCCACTGTCATGTTTAAACATGTTTCACCGAGAAGTTCCTCAGCTACTGTCTCCACTGATTTTTCATGGTAAATTTGAAGAATTATATGATTCCTTATGGATCCCAACTTTTATCCTCTCCAGTGTTGTGCTCGCCTACTTATTGGATATCGAATCGGGTTAGAGCTGAGCCACATGTTTATACAGGAAATATACTGCCGTGTAATTTCAGGTTTATCTGTTGACTGTTGTTCAATAGCACACTTTATTTAAGCTAGTTTAGCTGTAGTCATTTTAAGAGTTCTCAAATGTAATTTAGTGTTTGGCATGAAATGGAAGGAAACTGTGACTTCTGTAATTTAATAGCGCATTACGAAGTATAGGTATCGACAAATTACCAACTTATTTCCTTATTCTTTCTGCTTGTTGTTTTCTTTCTCCTGGGTTACAAATAGAATTTCATTACCGCTCGTCGGTGGACTTGGATCTCCTCTAAACTGTTATGTCAAATTTATTAACCAAAGGGATCCCCACAACATCAATGGTTTTTTCTTTTACATAACTACTATTGATTCTAACAATTGATTAAAGCGAGTGCACGAATGAACCCACACACAAAAGTGGGATGAAAACGAACGTTCGTATTTCATTCATGCAATTTGTTTCTATAAGATTTAGTTATGTTTTTCATTTTTATACGTTTTCTTTAGCCTTTGGTTTTATTCTCTTCTTTTCGTTAAATAAAAGCAGATTAACCACTTACTTAAAGAAGAACGATTTTTTAGGGACCATGGTTTTTTTGAGGGGACCATGGTTTTATTAGGCCACCTTCCCTATAATTATAAGAGGTGACTTAAAGTGTGGAAATGACTAATTTACCCTTTAATTAAAATTTATAATTAACCGAATAACGGTTTTGTGAAAAATTACTTGTAATGGGTTTGTTATAATTTTGATTTGGATTTAGTTTTTGTTAATGATTTAGTTTTTGTTATATATATACACACGTATAACCTAACTAAATCATTAACAAAAACTAAATCCAAATCAAAATTATAACAAACCCATTACAAGTAATTTTTCACAAAACCTTTATTTTTAGTGGGCTCATTTTCTTCTCTTCTTCCCTCTTCCTTGTCGTCGTCGATTCAATGAAAATGGAAGTTGCAAAGAGAAGTTCGGCTAGACATTATGTGAAAAACTTTATCGAACTAGCCGAACCTAATGGAAATGATGAACATGAAGAACACTTGGCTATTTCGCAAAAAAAAAATCCTAGTTCCCAACCGAAAACGTTGTAAAAAATATTCCTAACAGTTCGGTTACGTCGCAAAATATTTTCCTAACCTACGTCGCAAAAAATATTTCCTAACCGAAACCGAACCTTAGTTCGGGGATGTCGCAAAAAATATTTCCTAACAGTTCGGTTACGTCGCAAAAAAGTTCCTAACTTAACCTTAGTCGGTTACGTCGCAAAAAAGAATCCTAACCGAAAACGTCGCAAAAACTAGTTCATAACAGTTCGGCTATGTCGTAAAAAATATTTCCCAACCAAACTCTTATTCTTCTTCTCCTTTTCCTTCTTCTTCTCTCAGTTATTTAGTTTATTTTTTTTTAATTTAATCTTACACTAGTCATTAATTATGTTAACCTAATAATTCAACTAATCATTAAACTAACTTAATTGAAAAGGATAATTTTAGTATTAAGATAAATATATGGATAAGAGGTGACTTAGCTTTACTTCAAATATCTTTCCCAAAAAAAAACAATGGTGCCCAAAAAATCGTTCTTAAAGAAAAGCGGATTAACCACTTAATTTGGTCCAAAAGTGTGGGCTACAATCTATAAGTTTAGGGCAAGGTCTTATCCCATCATGTCCCTCCCGTAGCTAAAAAAAAGGTATCAGAAACCTCCCCAAAATTTTTAAATTTTTAGCCCATCCTACTGAGTTAGCTCATTTAGACTTTCAATCTTGCTTCCGTCGCTATGCAGCACACCTTTGTATGTCGATACATGAATACCCAATCACATTCGAACGTAAATTTCTTTGGAATGAATGTAAATCAATAAACAAATGAAAAGTCGAATTGCACATCACAAGTGGTGGAATCAGGATTTCAGAAAGGGGGGCGAAAAAAATAAATTCGCACCAAACTATTATTACTTTTAGCTAGCATGATAAAGAAGGGCAGAAAAATTGAAGTGTGAAATATAAAATGAGGTTGTGTTACCCATTTTATCGCAGAAAGTGCATCCATCCTTACTTCCATGGTTGTCCGACCACTCCTCGAAAGCAACCTGCAGCTTTAATATACCAATGAACTAGTCAGTTGAAAGAAAAAGATTAATTTCAAATGATCTTTCTTTCGAAACCTCATTACTTATATCGGCTAAAGAGAACACCATCAGGCATCAGTACAAAAGAGTTTTCATTATTATATACTAGTGATGCCACATGTGCGATGCACATGTTTGAATTTTGTTCTTTTAACAATACCAAATTTGATTTGATAACAATGATATTTTTTTTCGTAAAATAAAATTTAATATTCTTATTTGTACTCATTACGTAGGTATTTCAAATAGCTTTCCAAATATGTTAATTTTACAAAAATCCGATGTGTAAATTGATATCAAGTTTTTATAAAAATTGATGTATTTTTATAACAATGGCATGTATGTGAATGTGTGAATATATAAGGTTGTTTATGTAAGTATTAATGTACCTTTTTAACCTTGAATACATATGTATAGTATTGGTTGATTTTTGAGGTCATATTAGTAATATCAAGGTTACACCAACTATTTTGTCCTTTTGTGACCAACCAAAATACCTCTTTTCTTTATATTAGTACTAGTAAGGACACATGTGCGATGCACATGCTTGAATTTTACTCATCCAACAATACTAAATTTGAAAGTCATGAAAAAAATTTCTTAAAACAAAAATTTACTATTCTTATTTGTACTCTTTTTAACATTCGTAGATAATTGAAAGAGCTTTTCAAATATATATATTTTACAAATCCAGTGAGTATATTTTGAAAGATATTAAGTTTTTAAAATTTTTGATTTATTTTTAAAACAATGGTATTTATGTAAATATGTAAAAAATGGGGATAACTAAGTAATTTAGGGGGTCTCCTACCAAAAAGAGCTCTTTTCTTTATATTAGTAAGATATATAAGATATAATAGTCTGGTTGATACAAATGTACAAAAAACAAGACCAGTATTTAGAATCTTAGATCACATCTATTCCTTTATAGTCGTACTTTTCGATCCTTCAGAGAAATGAACAAATCATTTATCCGATCAATGATTTTTCGTGCAAGCTTCACAAATGGTACACTTCAATCCTTAGTAACACATTTTAGACAACACCAGGTACTCTTCGGGTATCCATTGCTTCAACTTCTTAATGTCTAAGTTTTACAACAAGAACACTAATTTGGGGCATACAAGAAAATTTGGGGGCATACAAACTTATGATGGCACCCAATGCAAAATTATAAGGGCTGTCCTAATGTTGACTAAGTTACTATAATACCTATGCATAGTTTAAATTACATTACTACCCTTCCACTTAATTAAATTCTAATCCTAAAACTCTCCCACTAAATAACCCATCCCCTAATTAACTAACCACCCACTAATTAACTCACTAACCGTTACTAATTAACCATTCTCTCTCACTCTTCTTCTCATCTTCTTCTCCAAAAACACAAACAAAATTCTGAAAATTTCTTTGTTCGATTAAGTTCTCGATTAAACACATTAATGACACCTCGTGTTAAGCGATGCCCTAGAAATATGGTGTCGAATCCTGGTGTTGCTTCTGTAGCATCTCAATCTAGGGTTTTTGGAAAAGATGGTGATGAAGAGGATAGTAGATTGATTGGTGTTGGAGAGCGAGAAATAGAGCCCGATTCTTTAAAATTGCACATAGAAAGGTATTTCCCACAAACCCATTGCTTGGTTTTCGTATTTCGTTGATTTCGACATGTAATCGATGATTCCTTTGGGTTTTGGAAGTTCCGGAGTAGTGTTCGGTGAAATTTAGCAAATAGAACTTTTTGTTTTTACGGACGAAGAACAGTTCGGCTTATGTTTTGAAAATCGATTGCGCCGAACCTCGTGTTCGGGCTTATAATATTTTTGTATGATAATGCGCCGAACTGTTGGGCACATTGTTCGGCTCATTTTGATAAATATCGAATGTGCCGAACTTTACTCTGTGTATGGCCAATAGTTTCCTATACACTTGTCCATTTATAGGTGACTTACCACATTGTTTAGTAGAGTCATATTTATTTAGTTTGGAAAATTAATTAAGGTGTATCATTTGTTTTAGCACTCATCCGGGAAAATTCAAAGAGAAGCTTAAAAGGAGAACAATGGAAGCGACTCCTTCTAATTCAAGAACTCCCAAAACTTGCATGCAGGGAAAAGGCGAAATGACACGGGTGGATGTTTGCATGTAGAACAAGAGGATGATAATGATGAAAATAAGGGTGTAGTATGAGGTGATGATGAAGATGGTGGTGGAGGGGAGGACGAGATGATGAATATGGTGGTGATCGCGAACCTCTAACTTGATTTTTCTTCTCAAAATTGATGCATGTCATTTTAGACCTTTAGATGTATTTTTTATGATGTGCAAGATATTATGAATGATACAATGTGGTGTAAAGAGATGATAAAGATTGAAAGATCTCTTCTTAAGGATTTTCTCATATAGTGCTCTCAAAGTTAGGCTTTAGAATCCTTCCGAAACCGTTTCTCCTTGAGATAAAAGTCAATTTTTGCCCCATCACAGTGTCAGGTTCGGCTAATACCTTGCCAACCTTTCCGTAGAACCTGACAAATGAAATTTACCCCAGGTGGTTGTCAGGTTCGGCTGACTCGATTAGATTACTTTTAAGCCGGACTTATCTCTGTAAACACTTCAAAAATCTTGCTTTGTAGGCTCCAGGTTCGGCTAACTCGTGATGATGAGTTATCGGCCCGAACTTATCTCTCGTACTCTCAAGTTTTTAGATTTTATTTTGGCCATAACTTCTTCCGTCCGATATCGGAATGGCCTCATTCTTTTTGCGTTGTTTTCGTCTTTTCATTCTCTTGAAGATGACGATAATATATCATTGATTTGAATGAGTTTAATTTGGACGTTGATGTTCTCCATTAGTAGACTTCACTATAGTTTGGGGTTAGGTTCGGCTCATTCGCAATACTATTTGAAAGCCGACCTTTGAAGTTCGGCTCATTAGCACATCCTCGTTAAGACGAACCATGGAATTTATTTGGTGGGAAAATAATTCTATGACAATTCGGCCTATAAAGAATTCAATCGTACAAACCGAACTGTTCTTATTTATCAAGGTTCGGCATACAAATTATCTGCAGAACCTAACTCATTGCGCCGAATTACATACAAAAATCAAAATTTTTGGTGAATTCAAGCTACAAAACGGACATGAAACAACGTCTACAACCATACCTGTGTATTATTAGCATTGGGTTCCTCATCCATGTACTCATCTTCGGGATTTGGCTCCAAAAAGTCATCATCTTAAGCTTGAGAAAAAATTTGAGTTTGAGATTAAGTTTGGGTAAAATCATTTTCATAATCCAACAAATAAGTCATCTCCATCGTAATTGATATGTTAGCTTTACATGATGAAGATTCACCTTTCTCACTCGAATTTGTATCACACATCTCTCAATAATCACAAAGATCACAAAAAAAAAAAATTTTTCCCTCCTCTCCTTCTTCTTTTTCTAAAATAACTCACTAAATTATTATCCTAAATTAACATTAAACTAACTACAATCATTAACAACTAATTAATCAGATTTACACTAATTTAACACTAATCTCATAAGGGTATTTTCGCATTTTTGAAATAGGGGATAAGGGCTACCCTAAAAATACTATTGCCCCCTTGTTTGTCTTATTCCATATGCCCCCAAATTTTCTTGTATGCCCCAAATTAGGGTTCTACAACAATACTTCATGGTTTCTAGCATTTGGTTAGCCCACCCTTACTAAGACTAGCAGGCTACATATAAAAAGGGGGGCTACAGCCCAGGTTATTTTCCTCGGCGCTCTCCGGCCTGCTAGTCTTAGTACCGCCCATATAAATCACCAGGAAACCTGGCTAGGTGGATAAATGATTATTGTACTCACTGTCGAGACGCTAAAATGTTGAGGTAAATAAATGAAGAATAGCTAAAAAGCCCATGCCTTCAAATGATTTAACATTCTGATGAGTACGACCAACAAGTACAGAGACAAGATAATGACTGGTACCTTCACACTACACGTACATGGTGATGGTACTGTTTTTACAGCTATACTAATATCGCTACTCAATCACCTATAATGTATCATCAATAATGAAGATGGGAGTTGGATCTCCTTCTCCTTCTTCTTCTTCTTCAACCTCTTCTACCGGTACTGCTACTTTTTTTGGTTTTAATGATGAAATTGAATGAGAAGTGACATTCTAACTAACAGCGTAACAGTGTGTATACATAACATAGAAATCTAATAAAGAATCCAATATAGGACCAACCTATGGCTATATACAATACAATTCAACTTTTCCGTGCAATCTGTCAACTTCCCAGACCAAATATGTATTTCTATTTCCAGCTATTTATCATGTACTACTACTGACTTGACTGCCCAATCAATGCATGCATTGTATTGAAACCCCATATCCTGCTGCATTATTGTCACTTTGAGCTTCTTCTAAGTACGTACCTTACTAAAAAGTTCTCAGTTTGTGTTGAAATGAATTCAATGTCACCGCACATCCGTGTGGATCAAAGGTTGTCTTTTGTATGGAGCTATTCCAATGCCAGCTTAAGTTGGTGCCGAAATAACTGCATTTTCAGTATTGGATTTTAAGAATCGTTTGTGCATGTACTCAAAACTGATTTTAATGGACAATTTGGCATTTTTATATGTTTTCCTCGTTAAAAATCAAAACGAACTGAAGAAAAAATAAATATGACATATCATCTAACTCACACCGACACACCCTATCAATGTGTTACCCTATGTTGAATACATATAAGGTGGTTCAATAAATGATGATCAAGCTAATCAAGCAATAATTTAAATAATCTGATTAAGAGCAGGTTATTAATTTGTGTAGGTATACCTTCAATGGCGACATTTGACCTTACTAGTTTGAGAAATTTGTAAGAAAACGGGTCCATGCATATTAATAAAACTACTTAAGACCCCATAAACTAGCCAACCATAATATGTTGATCTTCTCTGCATCGTTCCAAATTTATAGGCCCCAAACATAATATGATTACATTTCATTTCATTTTCTGTGAAATTGAGCTCATGCACCTATGTGCCAACTATTTGCACATCTACGTTGATTCATCTTATAAATTTTCAATATACAGTAACTGTACGCAAGGCCTACCAGGGTTGTGTCAAATACTCGGAAAATAGTGGCGCAGACAAAATAGCTCTAATCTGTTTATCCAATAAAACTGAGATCAGCTGATTCTTCTTAATATTATTATTTCATCATCATCATCGTTTGACAAAACCAAACCTAGTAGTGGTCATTTGACCATATCTATTTTAAAACTTTCAGGTTGTTTCCAAGAAACTGGGTTAGTCTTATTAAGAGAATGAGAGCTAAAACAACTCGATGATTGATGATGATCCAATCAAATCTTTTGACTCTTTTATTCATACTTTTTAAAGGTGTGTGTGTACACATTTCATGCAATGTAATGTATTTAAATATGATATGTAGCTTAGTTTCTAAGTTGTTACGTGTTGTATATTTTTATCCATGTACGGCCAAAATCAATATGGACCTAACGTATATTTTTTGGTACAATGCACATACTTTGTTTGATCAATCATGAATAGATTTAGAGACAAAAGTATACATTCTTATGTTTGTTTATTTTTAATCCAGCCCATACTTTTAGGTACAACAGTATTTATAGGATATCAGAAGAGAGTTCCTGTCATTGATTATATTACGGATTGGGGCGGCCGGAATGGCCAAAAATATTTTTATATTTTATCTATGTAGTTAATTAATATGTACAACACAGTTGATGGGATGTGGATCCAAGACATTCTCCCGTCGTGAGGCTTGTGAGAATAACATGAAGACTGATGTTGTCATCTATGTCATGCATTCGAGCACAGAATGAACATAAATGGATGTCAAATCTGACAGTTAATTAGAAAATTCATATTTTCCATGCTTGAGTGCGCATAAATCAAGTAGAAAACAGAAAATTCGTAAACTAAACTAGCAAACCAAATTATATTTACAAAAGTCAAAAGTACAATTCCTTTACAATGGCGTGTTGTATGCATGTACGAAGGAGTTGGACGCCATTATACTTATCTAGAAACTCAGACCAGAAAATTAAATTAGCAATAATGAAGAAAAACTAAATTCTAATCAACCTTGATTGATTGGTTAATTAACAAAGAAAATAGTGGGTTATCCAATATTAATTTGGAACACTAGATGGAAAGTATTCATGATTTCGACTAGGTCTAATATTCACTAGTGTTCCAAATTAATATTTTTAGAACAGCACGACGATGATTTAACTTCGAACCAATTATTCTTATTAATGGTAGGGGCAGGGGGATATGGCACCGCCGTACGTGTCCGTCCACGGATTATGAGTCGTCGTTGTCCATTGTTGGAGTAATGAGACTGGTAAGTTGTCAGTCAGTATATATTGAGGTCCCGGATGCAGAAAAATGATCAAGTTGTCGTTGTTAACTTCTTCCGGTAGGGTCTTAATTAATTTGCCAAGGCTTAACATTACCTTCTTCTACGCAGAATACTCTTTGAGGAAGCAATGTAAATGCTATTCATGTGTTTTTCTACTGGCATATGACTGACTTTTAAGGCCTCTAAGGTAGGTTAATTAGGTTGCCATAATTAAGCAAGCGTTTGTTGGATAAACCACTATTTTCTTTGTTAATGAACTAATCAATCAAGGTTGATTAGAATTTAGTTTTTCTTCATTATTGCTAATTCAATATAAATATCAACATAAACATAGCACTAACAATGATGAACTGTAATGGTCCGGGGTTGGGCTGACATTATGTGATTATACAGGGAACATCAGAGAAGCAAGAGGAATACACTCTACAACAACAACCAGCGATCAACTAGAAGAGGAAGGAGCCGAGGCAGCATTCAAATGGGCCACGGAATGGAGCGGACACACCATCACTTTCAGAAGCGATTCTGAACCTACTCTTTCGTTGCTTATAGGAAAATACGCAAAGGCAAGAGAACAAAGATACAATGTCAGCGGAGATTTCTGCAATAACACAAATTTTGATATAAATTTTCTAGTTCAATCCTTCACTTTATTTATGAGATCAAATATAATTTGGGCAGCTAAATTAGCAGTTTTTTGTAACAAGTATGCTATTAAACATGTTTGGTCATGAAATGCTCTATGGGCAATTCTAACTTATTTGAACATACAAAACTGGAATGAAGGTGTAATGGTTTACCGAACCTCAAACTATGGACGTTATGGTTCATTTCTATCAATAATACGAGGGAAACCTCTTTTTCTAAAAAGAAAAAAAAAACTACAAAGGAATAAGAAACGGAATGTATTTAAGTTTAACCACTTGATCGTGAAAACCCATCTTTTAATTTATGCCCACATCTATGAAATGTCGCACTGATTTTTACTCCCTCCATCCCAAATTAATTGAGCTAATTGGTTTTAAATTTTGCCCCACAAATAATTGAGCTATCTCACTTATTGTAAAACTATCCTTTTAATTGATTATTGTTACTATAAAAAATATGTATAGTTTGATAGTCATGTTTATATTCGTTACGTATGTGTTTTAAAATGTTTTTTATTGGTATAAAGTTTACGAAAAACCTTGGTATAGTTTAAGAGATAAATCATTTCTAAGTTTTACTAGTTATCATGCATAAGGATATAATTATAAAAAATACTTAAACATACTCCCCTTTTCTCCTTGCCTTAATAATTGTGCAAACTATAAATATCTCAATTAATTTAGGACGGAGGGAGTATTTTATGTTAGAATTTCTGTCGATAAATATAAAAGAGTGTATAACAATATAGGAGTTTGGATTGTACGGGTAAAATCCTAGTTTTCACCGATTCACCCTTTGAAAAGGTAGAGGTAGAATCTAAAGCAAACTTTTAGAATGTATGGTGATAAAAACTCACTAGTCATTTTCTTGATAGAATTAAACGTGGTAATAACATCTAACACTCACCGGTCGTTATTCTCTGTATATATCTTTTTCTTTTTGAGGAAGAAGCATAAGTTCCTAACTATAAGTCGGACCACAAACCCTAACAATGAAATGTCAAGGATGAGTCTCAATCTAACTTTTCATCATTTTGGTATTAAAGTTTGATGGCAACCATCTACGTATAGAGGTTGAGCAAATAGTGAATATTAGACCTGGTCGAAATCATGGATACTTTCCATCTAGTGTTCCAAATTAATATTTTTGGCACAGCACGACGATGATTTAACTTCGAACCAATTAGTCTTATTAATGGTATTGGTAGGGGCAGGGGATATGGCACCGCCGTACGTGTCCGTCCGCGAATTATGAGTCGTCGTTGTCTATTGTTGGAGTAATGAGACTCGCAAGTTGTCGGTATGTATATATTGAGGTCCCGGATGCAGAAAAATGATCAAGTTGTCGTTGTTAACTTCTTCCGGTAGGGTCTTAATTAATTTGCCAAGGCTTAACATTACCTTCTACGCAGAATACTCTTTGAGGAAGCAATGTAAATGCTGTTCATGTTTTTTTCTACTGGCATATAACTTTTATAGTCGAGCTAGTGACTATTAGTTGACTCCGATGGACTGAACTTAGATTAATGGGCTGGTTTAGTGGATTTGGGTTTAGGACTAATTTTCTTAGTTTGATGTTTGGACCCCTTATGGTCCGAATTGAACTTTGCTTCCTTCTAGAAAGTTGTATATTTTTTCTAAACTTATCGAATGGACTATAGAACCAACCTAATTGAATTAGTAAACCTTATCTATGCTAAAGATAGAGAATGAAAAAGTGTAAAGTCATAAATGGGCCTGGAACCATTAGATATAATAATATGATTCTTGTGTGAGCCTTTTTGGCTAGATTCTTAGAGTTCTTGTGTGATTAACAATTAGTTTTTATTAACAACGATCGATTCAAAAGATGAACCAGTGGATCGTGGATCTCGAGGTAGGCGTGGTTTGGCATCAAAAGAGGTGGGGATACATTTGACTCTTTTGTAACCATTGTTGTTTCTTTTACAAAAGTTTTTGTTTAATAAACTCATGCATTGTCAGATTGTGCATTTCATGCATTCTTAAACTTGTATTATGATAATTCTGTTGATTCTGTTAATCTTTCCATGGTTTAGAAAGGACGTGTAATGTCATGTTTGTTATTATGAATTGTTATTGTAAATAAGAATTTCCACGTGTGGTATATAGGATACGCTCCTTCACATTTATATCTACATGATTTCAGCTTTTATGCTTACTATGGGTCATCAGGTTTTGGTGACATAAATAGTTATCTAGGTGTGTAACTGGTTGACACCATATTATACATTGTTTGAAGAAGGAGTTTGTCCATATACATGTTTGTTTATTTCAGTGACTTGGTCACTTTTTAATGTTTGGGAAATATCATTGTTTTCCAAATCTTGCAATGAATACTTGAAAGTTAAATGTTATTCCTACTGGGCACCCCTTTTAGGGATGATGTGCTCACCCATTCCCACTTTCAGTTTCAGAGACAGATCAGAGTTGCGCAGCGAAAGCTTCAAGGGTTGATTTCGTTAGTTGGTTAACTTATACCATGTATATTATATTGCATATTGTATTTGTAAACGAAATGACTATTGTATATGTATCATTTGAGAGGAGTTCTTGTATATATATTTCTGAGTGGGGCTAGTTTTTGGGTTAAGTTTTGTAGCATATTTCTTAATTGAATGTTTGAGCAAATGGTTTAGATTCTTATTGCCTCTTTATTTAGACTAATATCTTGGATTAGTCAGCTGCTATCTTTGGGGGCGCTACACTTCGCTTTAGCAGCTGGCTTTGTTTCAACATCCGGCATTAACAACTCTGTGTTTTTCTTGAACTTTTGGTAAACTATCTTCCTCCAACACTAGTACAAAAAGGTCCTTTAGCCACGGCATATTACCGTGACCAAAGGACTATGGTCACGGTATTTCATTTTTTTTAAAACCGTGAACAAAGCCTGCGAGGCCAAAAGTATGCTTATATGGTCTCGGTAATTCACCTTGACCAAAATTTCTTTAGTCGCGAGATTTTATAAGAAACCCTGTCCAAATTTGATCATTGGTCATGGATTACAGCTCACACCGTGTCCATGTTGACGAGTTCGAATGTTAGTCGAGCATTTGATATACATTAAAAACGGAAATAGACAAAGCAGTAGCTGACAACAAATAGAACATAGATTCCAAATCAAACAACATATCCACGAAATCACATTTTCCAGTCTCAAGTTACAGAGTACATAGATTTTGGGTGCAATTTTGGAGTTGTTCCTCAATATTCCATAAATAAGTACGACAAACTGTTAACATGAACGAACAAGAAATGGATGAAGATATCTCTATAGAATGCTGAAAGTACTTGAAATAATAAGATATCCAGAAATTCTTGTCTGTCGCCAGAAAATTTTAAAATCAGGTTTGTTGTACTATCTTGTTTATAATGCATAGAGATGTGTGGAAAACATCAGAAGATGTAAATGGCCCATTGCTTCTGATGCCTGAAATTTAAAGCAAGTATCATGTAATCAAGCTATAGCATAACTACAAGCACTCGCAATTAAAGATGAACTACATGTTCGAGGATACAAACATAACTGCAGAGCAGTGAACTAACATTCGTGGCATCCACTAAGAACCAACTTAGGAAAAAACATAAAATTCTTAAAATTGAATGTCGAATAAATACATCTTGGATGTATACATATGCCCTGCCTTTTTAAAAACAAAACTTTGTTCTTTTGTCTGATAATTCAAAATTAGAACAGTATAATTAACGAAACTAGCAGGTAATTGGATGAATGACCTACTTACCGCGTAGTGTCATTCAGGGGTATATGTCCTATCATTCATCAAAGAATGGATCAATTGGAAAAGCAATGTGACAAACTTACTAATATCCCGCAATGTGACAAATGTACTAATTAAGTTTATTATCAACTAAATAGATTTGATGAGAAGGCTAAAGGTACCAGATGCAATATTGAAAAAAGCAGTGAGAATATTAAGAGATCCAAAATTTCTAAAATGAACACCAAACTTGATTTAAAAATGAGATGAGCAAACAATCAATCAGGATATACATGTGAGCCTACAACATTCCTACTAGATACTTCACAAGCATCTTGTAGACACCAGTTAACCGCCAAGTCAAGCTAGTTGTCTTCGTCTTCTTCAATTTTACCACCATACCATATGCTTCAAGTCCTGATAGTCACAATTGAAAAAAGCAGTGAGAATATTAAGAGTGATCCAAAATTTCTAAAATGAACACCAAACTTGATTTAAAAATGAGATGAGCAAACAATCAATCAGGATATACATGTGAGCCTACATTCCTACTAGATACTTCACAAGCATCTTGTAGACACCAGTTGCACTGACAAGCTGGGCTAGTTGTCTTCGTCTTCTTCAATTTTACCACCATACCATATGCTTCAAGTCCTGATAGTCACAATTTACAAGATTGATAAAACTACATAATAACCGTAACTAGTACATAAAATGGTAACAATAAGTCAATAAAACTTGATAAAACTTCAAAAAGATTACGGAGAGATGCATTACCTTTAGTAACTCTCGCATTTTCTGAGAAATAATTTTCAACAGCTAGATGTGTCTCTTATTTGTCCTATAAAAATTGAAGGAATTTTTTTTTTCTTCTGATTAAGAAAAATTAATGTATAGATCGACCAATATTTTTTTATTTCTATTCTATAATTTATAAGCAAAAACGTACCCAGTGAGCTTCGTACGCCTAAGCTTCAACTATGTCAGAATGATAGAAGAGGAAAAGGTAAATTAGCACGTAAAAAATGTTCAAATAGCTGAAAAGTTTCAATAAAAATGGGTGAAAAGTATTCACCTCTGCAAATAACAGGGTTATTTAGGCTATATTCCCCGAAGCACTAAGAGTACAATCAAGCGAGAAGTGTCAACCACTAACTTCCTCCGAAAATTAATAGTAACGACTGAAGAGTGCAAGTTCTGCTACTGTATCAGAAGGAAGATCCATAATCCATATCGATGCGAGTACTTTCATCCAAAGTCCACAATATTCAAATAACTCATCCTAAGTATATAAACAGAGAGAAATGAAAAAACATATTCAGAATTAACAACATATACTATTAACATGAAAGATGTCACGGTAAATCAACCTGCGGATTTAAATTAGTTGCTGGGATATTGTCTAATCATGCAAATTTGCTTGCTGGGTGTTGAAAAAATGAGGAAGTACTAGAAGTGCAATGGAATATGAAATAGGACAACATGACTTTAAGTTCTGATGTTGACAGAAATGAAATTACCATGCAAATGTGTTCAGTATTAAGTGTAAAGTGTTTTACTCGAAAATAGCTTTAGCAGTTTCTAGGCCCTCCAAAACTCGGCAATTGTATCCAGATTGCTGGCCAAAGCCTGCATCAATTCCGAAAATGCTAATAATATTTGAACTCTATGCGGTCCTTGATTTACTTGGTTCTCCTGCAACTTCCCTGACTTCACAAACCTTTGTTCCTTTATCTACATGTTACAAAATAGAAAATAATGAATTGAAGGCTTGTTAGTATAGTTCGTTCTTAGATAGTTGTAGAACGCAAGGAAATTAAGAAAACTGAAAATGTTACAGTCTGTCAGGTATGGATCATTTTTTAGGATTAAAATTAAGACCCTAACAGTCATGAAAGTAAAAACACACAAATCTACATCTAATATATTAACAACTATTTCCTACTATTTTAGGCAGGAGCATCATCTATAGTATGGCCTAAAATATAAGTCATCGGCTTATTTTCGAACTCATGACGAGTTTTTTTTCAAAGTTTGAAGTACTCCACAAGCATGAGAATCCCCTCCATAGGAATTCCAACAAGTATAGTGCTGATCAATACCATAGTGGAAAAAAATCTTATCTTACTTAACATAAAGGTTCACAGCAAAGGTTCATACTAACTTCATCTAGAAGAAAGATTCACCTTGGTTTCTGACTAGCAACTTTGAGAAAATCCTAAATCCCTGTTTCGAATTCAGGTGACAAAAATCTATTCGTTCCCATCAAAAATTTGTCCATTCTAAGATGAGTGAGTTAATATCTCTTCTTCTCAAGTTTGTTCTCGTGGATTCATGGTAATGAGCACTGCAAGAAGAACACAATAACAATCATGAAACAAATACCCAAAATTAGATAAATAGAAACTGGAATAATAATTTAGAAAAGTAAACCCAACAAAGGGTGAGAATCAAGTCAGACCTATGACTGAAAAGGATGAGTTAAGTGCTTATGCCTCTTCTTCTCAAGCACATCAAGTGGATCCATGGGAAATGAACAATTTAGAAAAACCCTAACAATTGGCAAACAAATACACAAAGTTAGAAAATCTGAAACTCAAATATCAAAATTAAGGAAAGTAAATCTTAAAAAGGTTAGGAATAAGCAAGTCAGACCTAAAAGAAAATGATGAATTAGATTGAAGAAACTCCTTTGAGCAACGAACGATTTGCTTTGAAAAAACTAAATAGATATATATTATTCAAACTCTAAAAAGACAAACAATCTGGGTTCGCTAGATTCATACATCATGGATAAAATTCGAACTTACCACCATGAAACTGTACCGCTACTCTGGCCCCAATTTCTCTGCTAGGGTTTCTCTTTTTGTGTTCTGAATCTGAGGGTACTAATTTCTCTGGATGAACGAAATTTGGGGAAAATAAAATAGAAAATGGGGAATTAGAAAAAAGAAGAAGAAAACAAAACTGAATTAGTGGGGAAACTGGGATGTTCGCCTTCTCGAATCTTCTTTCCACCATTACAGGGTGCAGTAGGGATATGGGGATTGAGATTAACCACCAGATTCACCACGATTTGATATAAAACTTACGCCTTAGACACCGTCTTTGAACGACAACTTAATTAATTTAGACACGCGTCATACAATATTCCGAGACCATAAAATATGGACGAACTTCGCGACACGACTAAACAGATCCCGAGACTAAAGACATGGTGAATGGTCACGGGGTTTCAGAACACCGTGTCGAACGGACATTTATTCACGTTTATGGATTAGACCGTGACAACGACAACCGTGACCATAACCCCTTATTCTACTAGTGCAAAGACTGTTTTTGGATGCTCTTAATTTAAACAATAAAAATTCTTAGAATGACATTACAACTCCACATCCTTTTATATTTAATAAGAAAAGTTATTCGGCGACAAAAGATACAGGAGAAATAGAATAAAGGCCATAAAAGATAATGCAGGAAATTGGGTCGAAGGAACTGAGAAGGTTGTTGAAACCATCACAGTTTACATCAAAGAGGTGGCTAGCTTCATCTAAGCCAGATACTGAAAGCAGTTATCTGGATGATGTGAGTCCAATCATAACTGATAAGGAAAATGAGATGTTGACCGAGACACCTTCTATGGAGGAAATTAGGAGTGTTGTCTTCTCTATGGAACCTGACAAAGCGCCATGGCCAGATGGATACACTCCAAGATTCTTCCAGATGAATTGGGAGGTTGTCCAACATGAAGTGTTTAATATGGTGGAGAGTTTTCTTACTTCGGGTTTCGTTCTGAGAGAGATAAACACTATATTTATCACTCTTATACCTAAGATAAAATACCCTCAAACATCCAGAAACTATATACCAATTAGTCTAAGCAATATCATATACAAAATTATGTCAAAAATCTTAGCCAACAGATTGAAAATTCTCTTACCAAACCTAATTTCCCCCTACCAAGTTTCCTTCATTCAAGGGAGACAGATTTCAAACAATGTGCTCATTGCATATGAGATGATACATACCTTGAGAGCTCAAAGAGGTAAACAATTCCTAATGGGTCTCAAGATAGATATGTCGAAGGCGTTCGACAGAGTGGAGTGGAGTTTCCTAGGAAAGATTCTGGATAAGTTAGGTTTTTGCAAGCACTGGTGTAAGCTAGTTCACTAATGTATCAGTACGGTGTCGGCTTCTATACTTTTGAATGGAGTGCCTTGTGAACAGTTTAACCCTTCGAGAGGGTTGAGGCATGGAGATCCGTTATCTCGCTACCTTTTCATCGTATGCATGGAGATGCTATCTTGAGCTATCTCCAAAGCTGAAGACTTAAACCTCATACATGGGATAAATGTGGGACATAATGCCCCGGCTATATCGCACCTCCTATTTGCGGAAGACTTACTGATCTTCAGTAAAGCTAGTAAGGAAGAGGGTGAAAACATTTTGAAAGTGCTGAATGAGTTCAGTTTGGCTTCTGGCCAACTCATAAACATGGAAAAGTCCGGTGTTTTTTTTAGTCTAAATTCTCACCAGAACACTATGAATGAGGTCATAAACACACTAGGTGTGAAGAAAATTTCTCTCAATGATAAGTATTTGGGTTTCTCTTTATTTATGCACATATCGAAATTCAAGTCGTGTAAGTTTATGTTAGAAAGAATGTGGGGAAATCTGAAAGGGTGGAGAGGAAAAAACATGTCGTGCATGGAAAGGTGTCATGATACAAGCATTTTCTTCCACGTTGCCGATGTATCAGATGAACTGTTTTAGAGTGCCAGTTGCAGTGACTGACAGTATGGATAAAATGCATAGGAACTTTTTCTGGGTTAAGAATGCGAACGGAAAGAAATGAGTATTTCTAAAGGCTTGGATTGGTGTTTGTACGCCAAAGGAGATGGGATGAATGGGGTTCTTGAACTTAAGGGAGTTTAACCCGGCAATGCTTGCCAAGGTAATCTGGAGACTGTTGAAAGAACCAAATGGATTGTGGGGGTCAATTTACAAAAGTAAGTACTTTCCAGAGGCAAACCTACTAAACAATACATACAAATGCTCTGACATAGATTCGTGGGTATAAAATAATTTGATGAGGGAATTGGGAAAGATAAGGGAGAATATTGAATGGAGGGTGGGAGATGGAACAACCATTAGAATATGGGAGGACATATGGTATCCAGGACAACAACACCAATTGATATAACCACTTCAACAAAATCAAAAAATCACTCATGTGGAGGAACTAATGGTAAAAGAGGGAGAGAAGTGGGTCTGGATGGTCTAAAGATGGCCAGGTATCTTGACCCTCAGGCAAAGCATCAGATTAAAATGATCAAAATCAGCAGAACAAAAGGGATGAGATAAGGTGAAAAATTGGAGAAGAATAGAAAATTCACAATTAAGTCCTTATACAAGAAAACATGTTTAGGGGTCAACAGGAAGATATGGGATTGAAACAATTTTGGAAAAAGATTTGGTGCATGAATACAATTCCAAGAATTAAGACCTTGGTTTGGAAGTGCATCCATTCCATTCTTCCTCTGAATAAAAGAGTGGCAAGAATTATACCTTACATTAATAAGAGTTGTCCAATGTGTGGACAACATGATGAAACCCTAACCCATATCTTCTTAAAATGTGAGTTCATTCTTAAAGTTATAAGTCATATGGGTATTAGACTCGCTATCTATACTAACAACCAAACTAATTTTCATTGTTGGCTCCAGGACTGGTTCAGTAGAGATATAATGGATAAAATAGGGGACATATAATGGACAGAAATCCTGGCAATCACTTGCTGGGAGATCTGGAAGTGCGGGTGTGATTTAATCTTTAGAAAGATAAAACCTAACCCTCAGAGAATAGGTTTTAATATTATCAAGATAGTAAGTTGCAGGAGGAGGAGTAGGAGCGAGGAAAATTTAAACCCTGGTGTTCAAATTAGATAAAACTGTAAGCCCGTAAATACAAACTTATTAGCTCTAAAGGTTAGTAGTACCGGCATGGAGGGATGAATAGGTTTAATGGTGTTTGATCATGCAGGAAACATCACCAGGGCAAGATGCAGAACAGTTGAAGCAAGTACAGAGGATGAACTAGAGGAGGAGGCAGCTTCCATGACGATCTAGTGGGCACATCAACTAAACCACCCGCAGGTCGAGGTTGAAGGTGACAACGTGAAAGTCCTTGAAGCTGTCAGAAACCGGCTAGGAGAAGCGGCAAAGAACATACATTCAATACAGGCAGGAAGAAACAAAAACTTTATTTTATGTATTAGATGTATTAGGGAACTCAATCTCGTTCCAGAATATGAAAACTTCATGGCAAGAAAGTTAGTCGAAGTCTGTCTTGAGCTTAATCTCAAATCACAGTGGGATGAGCCACTTATTAATTCTCTTTTGGTAAATCTTCTGCAGGAAGGTAGAGATAAACAATGAAATGTATATCCAGGGTTGATCAGATTTATCATCACCAAATCATCGCAGATCTGCAATTTTCAATGATTTTGGTGGTGACCGGACTTTCATAGTAGTAGATCTACATGTTCTATTTCTAGTTATCTCTGTAATTTGTAATAGTTTTAAGACTTTAATGCTTGATTTGATATTTTCTTATTTAGACCTTGTAATATTTTCTTTTACTCTGATTTTATGGGTTGTGGTGAATGTTTGTTGCAAGTCTTGGGACGATCTACTTTAACTAGTTTGTTGCCCTACCCTTGATGAAGAATTTTTATGGCCAGTGAAGAAGCTCCGACAAGATGTTTCATTTTACCGGTTACTGCTGATGAGTTTGCTTAAGGTTGGTGTATTCATAACCCTTTGTTTCTAAGAGAGTATTTTCAAACAGGTTCTAAAGTGAAAATAACAAACACCACAACAACTCTTTATTCGGAAACAGAGACATCAACAACAACAAGATCATTATCATTCAATTCTTATACTTCTACAACTGCTAACAAATCTCCCAAGCCGATTCAGACCGATTCATTCCTTTTCGGCCCACCAAAGACCGATTCAGATAACCTTCGCTACTTTCGACACTGTTACTGCAACTTTAAACACTGTTACTGTTACTTGAGACACATCTACCTTAATTGCATTAGGCAATTTTATTTTAAACCACAGTTCATGTTTTTTTACATGTTCTAGCAAACACTGGGTTGGATTTGATCCAATCACTGCTTAAAGCTGTGATTTATACTGATTTGGTTTCAATTTCAGTTTGGCCCTTGGATGATGTTTGGCCCTGTCTCTTTCTTTGGAAAGAGGTAGAGAAAATGTATTCTGAAATAGTTTTTATGTCTGTAAGAATTGAATTGCTAGTCAAGAATTGGGGAAGATACAATAGCCTAGAAGAATGTAGGATGATTTTGAGAAACCCTTGTAAGGTTTCCGATCTCCAAAATCGGCTCTATGAATGTAACAGCTGAGGTTCGCCTCTTTTTTGGAAAAAAAAAAATATCCAGGGTTGATCTGGTTTCTTTATTAATAAAAGACAAAAAAAAAAAAAACACTATACCATAGAAGTTGTATGTTTTGTTTGTCAGATTAATTTGCTATCGGTTGGCTTGATAAGAATTTCCCACCTATCCAGCAAAATCACTTAATTAAAGATTTAAAAAATAATAATGTTTAAACTTTTCTTTTTATCTTAATGTTGGGTAACATGAATGCAACATCATATGTTTATTAATTTATATTTCCCCATCTTAATCTTCCTAATACTTTAAACATTAAAAAAGAAAAGTTACCAAACCAAATTCCGACAAGATTACGTGCGTACAAAATTGTACAAAAATTATCTTAGATATTTTAATTTAATTGATACGGCAACCAACTGTTAGAAATAACAGTGTTCCAAAATTTCCTAACAGATATTTGGAAATGACAATCAAATCTCTAAATTAAATTCACCAAAAAAGAAGAAAAGGACAAGAATTTATTATATTAGTCGGTGCATCTACTCAGAAGGGCCATTTGTACTGTAGACACTGTATAGAGACTCATGGTGCTCTTGAGTTTGGAGGTACAAAACAGAATATTGGAATCCAAGGGGAGGGAAATGGCATTATGTCTAAATTTGACGGTGGGTCATGAATTCGATGGTTTCTTTAAGACATCTTTTTGCCAGTTTTAGGCATTTGACTCAGTGGATTAGTCGTGTTAATTGATTCATCTATAAGTAATGGACCGACCAGTAAAATTTGTCACTTGAAAGTGGCATTTACTGGTCGATGGTTTTTTAAGACATTTTACTGGTCGGTCCATTACTTTTGCCAGTTTCATAAGGAGTGTATTACCGGCACTTTCATAAGAACTGGCCTTACCATAAAACCGTTTACCCGGCCGGGTACGTAAGTAAATATGAGAAAAGTCTACCAGAGGCTAGTCAGATGCTCTAAAGGCAATGCACCACCGGCATAACTGCTGTTTGAAGTGTGTCTCTAGGATTTAGTCGGCTATTTAAGAAAGTTGCCGTCCTTGGGATGGCCAGTGACGGCTGGTATCCGTGGGTACGGTGGATTATGCTCTTCTTCTCAATTCTTACGACTATTTAGCTCCCCCTTTGGGATGTGGGACAACCACACGTGTGTCAAAAGATCTAGGATTTTAGGGTAATGAATCTAATGATGTTTTGCGGCTAGAAAAAAGTAGTTTGTCCTTTTGAATCTCGTTTTGACCATTGATTCATATTGACCAAATCGTGTGGCTTAATAACCGCCACCCCCACCGCGTTGCCGACGGAACGAACAGAACAGACAAAATCATTTCGTTTGGAGGAATATGGACCATTGGAGTACTTATGATGTGATGAATCAACGTCTGACTTAACTTTTTTTGTGATGTGATGGTGATATTACCAGTATGGGGTACGTACTAGAGTCAGACTCAGATTTTGGTCTGAATGGGTCCCTTCCATTATTTACTACTGAGGACACATGTACGGTTGGGTCATTTATCAGCTGTACAGATCATTAAGGAGTAATTGTAAACGGGCGAGCCCTCTTCCACTGCTACAATCCTAATGTGTAGGAATTTTATGCTTATCCGTCGGATCTTCTCTCAAGAGAATATGCGGTTGAAAATTGCGGTGTGTCTAGAATTACTTCGTACATAACGGTGATATTTGGACACTTATATCAATGGCATTTGTGCAGTGGACTGTATTTATAACTCCATTAACTCTAGTGGAGAAAAAATCTGGAGCATTAAGATCACCCCTGGCATTAAAAAAAGAAAAAAAAAAGACGGAAGAAAGAAAAGAAAAAAAAAAAACATTAAAATTTTCATCTATAAACCAGCTATCTCTATTATTAAATCTCACGTGTACATGCATATTTCACCTACGTACAAGTTGTTGTAACTTTTCCTGATCTTCCTATTCTTATGCTGTAAAGTCCTATTCTGTAGCTAATTAGGTTTAGTCATGTTGTAAAGTCCTGTTATGCAGCTGTACCTATTCTTCAGTTCCTTTTGTTTCATTTTCTTATCTTTAATCCCATATAATCCATATAAATATTACTTAATGAAATCAATCTCATAAGTTGTGAGAGACAGTACAAGTCCATATTTCTTTATGGTATACTGGTTTATTTGCTTATTTGATTGAGAAGAATTTGACTGCACCGAGTGGAGAATCGTTCATGCAATCCTTGCAAAAACTCCATGGATCGATCTTGGTTATGATTGTTCACATAGTTTTTCCCTACTCCACAGATGCACGGCTCAATCGGGCGAAAAACATCCAACTGATCCCAGAGAGACTTAAGACGGGTGTAATACATTGCCACGCTTAAGTTATCTTGTTTCAGGTTTGCAATAGACTGCTTCAATGCATATAGCTTGGATGCATTATGATGAGAAAAACATGATTTAAGCTCGAGACATTGTTCTCTAGCCGACGGGAAGTTCATGGTGCTGGATATCCAACTACCAACAAGGTCATCGCAACGCGTCTAGTGGAGAAGATCAACTAGGTTGGTCGATTTCTTCACGTTGCCGTCTATGTAGCCGGTTTTGCCTTTTGCAGTGAGAGCTTTTGTCATTCCTCTGAAAATCCAAGTACTTCAATATCTGCATCTTCTCCTCCTACCGATCATTCAGTAGTACTGCTTGTAGGCTCTTCTCCAGATCAGTTGCCATCATTGACACGCAGCAGTGCTTCTCCAGGTAAGTCGTCTCAGCTACTTGTAAATAACTCCATCATCCAACCTGCAGTTTCTTCTCCAGGTCAATTATCTTCATCGACACAAAACAATGCTTCTTCACCTGTATGTCATCTTTTTCGTATGTACCAGTCAATGAATCTTCTATTCCAGCTGCACAATCACGCCCAGTCGCACTCGCAATCCTCCAATTTACTTGCAAGACTATCATTGCTCGGCTGGGAGATGTAAATCTAATTCAGCATATCCAATGACAGATTATTTATCTTATGATAAATTCAGGCCATCACACAAGGCTTTCTTCTCTGCCATTCTTCTCAATGAGGAACCGAAATCTTTCTCTTAGGCAACAAAATGTCCAAAGTGGCGTGCTGCAATGGCTAAAGAAATTTTAGCTTTGGAAGCAAACAACACTTGGATAATGGTTGATTTACCACCCGGAAAAACACAACCATTGGCTGCAAATGGGTTTTTCAGATCAAATTTAATACTGATGGCTCTATAGAACGTTATAAAGCTCGTCCCGTTGCAAAAAGATATACTCAACAAGAATGAATCTATTACTATGATACCTTTGCACCAATTGGAAAACTAGTCACGGTCCGTGTCTTGCTATCTGTTGCGGCAATAAAAGGCTGGTCTTTACATCGGCTGGATGTGAACAATGCATTCCTCCAAGGTGACCTTGATGAGGAAATCTATATGCGAATTCCACCTGGTCTGGCACGTAAAGGTGAGTCTAAGGTATTCAAACTAAATAAATCTCTCTATGGCCTTAAGCAAGCCTCTCGACAATGGTTTGCAAAACTATGCTCAGTTTTAGTAGCTAAAGGTTTTCAAAAATCTCTACTGGTAACTCTCTTTTCACATATCATCAGGGCAAAACCTTGATTTTTGTTTTTGTTTATGTCGATGACATAATTATAACTGGCACAAATGATAGCTTCATTAACTCACTTAAGCTACGTCTGGCTTCCCATTTTTCTATCAAGGATCTAGGACGCTTTTAGGTATTGAGGTCTCGCGTTCTTCTAAAGGTATTTTCCTATGTCAGCGAAAATATGTCCTTGATATTCTTAAAGACTCTGGTCTAACAGGAGCTCGTATTTCCTCTTTTCCAATGGATACACATCTTAAGTTGATGCCTACTGATGATAAGGAGTTAACATATCCAAGTTCTTTTCGACGCCTTATTGGTCGTCTCCTGTATCTCACAATTACTCGTCCTGACATAACTTACTCAGTGAATTATTTGAGTCAGTTTATACAAAAGCCTTGCACATCCCATCTTGATGCTACTCATCGTATTCTACGCTATCTCAAGGGTACAATTGGTCATGGAATTTTCTTATCTTCAAGTAATTCCCTTTCTTTGCATGGATTCATGGATTCTGATTGGCAGGCTTCCCAATTACTCGCCATTCTACTACAGGTTACTGGGCAAAAATAGGTGATAGTCCTATGTCGTGGAAATCAAAGAAACGACCTACTGTGGCTCATTCTTCCGCTGAAGCTGAATATCATGCTTTGGCAAATCTAACAGATGAATTACAGTGGTTATATTATCTTTTCAATGACATGCGTATTCCATGTCCTCTCCCTCTCACAGTTTCTTGTGATAGTCAAGCACCAATTCACATTGTTCAAAATCCAGTATTTCATGAACGCACTAAGCATATAAAAATAGATTGTTACATCATTCATGAAAAACTACTCATTGGATTGATTTTGCCTAAACATCTTCAATATGTTGATCAACTTGCGGATGTTTTTACGAAGCCGCTAGGAGCTCCACAATTTGGTCGTATGGTTGGCAAGTTGGATGTTCGTTCTGGCTCTGTCGCTCCAACTTGAGGGGGTATTAAATCTCACATGTACAGGCATATTTCACCTACGTACAAGTTGTTGTAACTTTTCCTGGTCTTCCTATTCTTATGCTGTAAAGTCTTGTTCTGTAAAGTCATATTGTAAAGTCATGTTCTGCGGCTGTACTTATTCTTTAGTTCCTTCTGTTTCGTTTTCTTATCTTTCATCCCATGTAATCCATATAAATATTACTTAATGAAATAAATCTCATAAGTTGTGAGAGACAGTACAAATCCATATTTCTTTATCTATGCTTCCAAATAGTAAAAGAGTTGTTGTTATTCTACCAGAAATTAACAGAATGGTGTAACAAAGGTGAAGTATGTCATCTTTTCCTCCGATGTGATTATGCAACTTAAATATGAATCTTTCACATGGAATATATTACTAATGGAGCTACGGTCAAAAAAATTAAACTTTGACGTGGAATATATTACTAATGGAGCTACAGTCAAAAAAAATTAAACTTTGACGTGGAATATATTACTAATGGAGCTACAGTCAAAAGAGTTTGGAGATCAAATTTTACAATTAGTTCCAGAAGCAAAAAAAATAAAAAAATAAATGTAAAGTAAAATAACTTAAGTTGTTTCAGATTTGTGAATACTTATTTTAATTATGGTTCAAAAACATGCAAAATAAGAGATGATTAGTGCATATAATTCGTGGACGTTGTGCAACCACTTAATAAAATTGTGCAACCACGCGGAGTCTGTAATGTTTGTCTAGTGCAGCCTCTATAACCTTTCAAGTTTACTCATTGTTTCACATGAGTCTATGTATTCTACTCATTGTCTTCGCATGAGTTTTTCATTTAATATAACATTTTCTTTCAAAAACAAAAAAACAAAAAATGTGCAACCAAGATGCTAATAAGAAACATTATTTTTATTACAAAAAGAAACACAAAACTTTCTCTCTCTTCGCTCTTTTGCGATTTCATGGCGAAATCTTTTTTCACCGAGTAAACTCCAGGACTGCTTGGGGGTTTAGAAAGTCATGAACATGGGGATGTAAAGAGGAACTGATTAAGGTACGAGGTGTTGACAGGGGTGAATTTTCCTTCATTTTTTCCCTCTTTCTTTGTTTAGGATTGTCCAAATCTATGTTGAATTTGAAAAATCTCCTTGAGTTTTCCTTGTTCGGCCTTTACTTTTGTAAATTTTGTTGTTTAATCCTGATCCTAGTATGCTTGATTCGGTTTTCATTCTATAATTTTAGCTAATTTCTCTGTGAATTAGAACTAGGGTTTCCAATTTAGGGTAGGTGATTGATTTGTTTCGAGGGTTCTAGATTAGGGTCGGTGATTGATTTGTTTCAAGGGTTCTAAACTAGGTTTTCCTCTCTGTTCTCTTTATTTTTGGGATGACTTAGGTTTGCTCCCTTCGTTGTTTCAAGGTTTGGTTTACGTCTGTTGTCTGTAATTAGAGGATGAGTATCCTCTTAATTAGGTGTTATAAGGTTTGCTGATGGGTTTTCTCTATCCTTTTGATTGCTTGTTTTTTAGTGCTTAGTATGAAAATTAGTGATCCCTTCTTCTCTCTTTCTCTTAAATTGGTTTTGTTGAAGTGCAATTAGGAATTTAGCCTATTATCCTTTTTCATGTTTCGTCTAGGAATGGGATTCTCTGAACTTAAATCTTTGTATGGGTTAGATTGGGTTAATGTAATTTATTTTGAAATTATGGTAATGATCAAATTGGAATTGTATGAGTTTTTTTAATCTAGAGATTTAAAGTTGATAATTTCTGAGTTGTGAAATCTCTTTCGAATTGGTGAGATTGAACTTCAGCTTAGTTCTGGGAAGTTTTTTTTGAAAAGCTGTTTAGCTTTGTGTAATTTCTGTTGATTTTGTGATGATAATTAAATGAATTTGTAGGATTACTGGATAAACTCTAGGATAATGTAACTTCCTTTGAAGTTGTGGTTTATTGTTATCCTTAGTGTTTTCCAAGCTTTTTTGAAAAGCTATTTAGTTTCTTTATCTAATCCCATGACTTTGTTTTGATTTGAATCCCGGTTTCTCCCTTGTTTTTTCTTTACTCTTGTCTTGTACCCTTCTGTGCTCCTTTGGTCTTGTGTGATATCTATGGTTTACTAAAATTGGTGTCTTGTTTTGAATCTATCTATTTAGGTTTAGATTTTTCTTTGTTTACGTTATATTAATTATGATTCACCATCTCTAGAAATGTATGTATTAATTCTCATATGTCTTTTCTTTTAAAGGATTACTTGGTCTAATTCAGTAATCTATGATTTTTATTTGTTTATGTGATTTCTCTAGTTTACTACATTTAGTGTTTTGGTTTGGAGTTGTATAGTTAGGTTTAGATTTTTCATTATTCACCCTGTCTTAGTTATATTTAGAACGCGCAATTGGGGGATAAAAAAAGTAATTGGGGGATATAGATTACTTCTCCCAACCCATGGTGTCTGATAAGGGGTGATTTTTGGGTATGAAAATACCAAAATACCCTTTGGTTAATTAAAAAACATTATGAAAATACCATAATACCCTCTCTACTAAAACAATAAAATCAAAAAACCAAATCAAATATCCCCCATTTTCGTTCTCAGACTCGCACCTTAGGTTTTAGTTTTTGAAAAAAATTTTGATGTTCTTCATCGTTCTTCATCGTTCTTCGTCGATTAATCGTCGATTCAAAAATTTCTTCGTCGATTAACCAACCCGAATCATTAACAATGCCTCCACGAAAGAAACCAAATGCCCAATCGAACTCAACATCATCGATTCTTTGAACAAAAGCAAAGGGAAAGACTTGCTAAGATTGCTCAAGAGCAAGAACACGAAGAAGCAACGTTATCGACGATCAACTACGAAATATATGGCTTCGTGAGAAGGTAAGTCATTTAAAACTACTTTGTAGGTGTTTAATTCGATGTATGGCAATGGGTTTAGGTTAGAATCGCTGAAACCCTAATCAAACAATTTGAGTTTCGAGAGTACCCATCTGATTGAAATTCGTATGAATACAAAGTCTTAGGTTTTGTGTTCCGGCGTTTAATCTATGATGAATACAATGCCGGTTTACAACCCTGAATAACCGAGACTCGATTATTCACTACCGGCATTCAATCTAGGATGAATACAAAGTCACTTAGGTTTTGTAGTACCGGCAAGTGTTTGATAATGATTCGTGTGTCTTGGTAGTATACTAAAAACATACGTAAAGCGTTTAGAATTTGCCAACAAGACTGGCATTGTTTTGTGGATTCATTCTATGCCGGTGTTAAGTACCGGCATTTGTTTCTAATATTTCGAGCATGCCGGTAGTACTCTTAAAACACACAGAGAGTTTATGAATTTGTCACCGATCTGTGGCATAGATTTTTGGTTTCATTACGAGCCGGTTTTAGGTACCGCATTGTTGTTTAATAATTCGAGAATGCCGGTAGTGGACTTAAAACATACAGAACATTGTCAACAATGCCGGCATAGATTATAGGTTTCACCTGTATGCCGGTAAATAGTACCGGCACTATCGACAGTCAATGTTTACTGCCGGAACATTGAACCGGCGTGGTTTATGTTAAGGTAGTCAATGCCGGTACCAAAACTGAAGGTGAGCTGTCTTATATTCATTGCTTTCCGTGTGCTTACGATATAGGTCAAAAGCAAAGGAAGCCAACAAAAGAAAAAATAAAGATGTTGTCACTAAGAGAAGAAGGAGGGACGGTCTTGATACTCCTCGCCTCCGCCTCCTCGAGGGAAAGATGAAGGTCGTAAGATTCGTTTGGGGGCTGGTACAAGAGGGATAATTTGGGAGAGTGGTGTTGACCGTAGTCGACTTGCAATCCGTGAGCACAATGAGCAAGATGAGCAAGATGAAGAGGAAAGTCAATTAGCAAGCCAAAGCGAAGTTGGTGGCCCAAGTCAACAACCAACACAAGACAATGGCAAGAAGGGGAAGGGCAACGTCAAAGTGAAAGTTAAGGGTTCTCACCTTCCTCACATTGATGACATGATTCCTGACCTTGATCGTGGTAGAATTTGGGGCGAAGCTCCAGAACCGAAAATACTATTTGGATACAAGGACTCGTGGGCTCGTACTATCTATCAAACCTATGTAAGCATTTTCTATCTTGTACATATGTATTGTTGTGTATTTATGTAAAATCTCTTAATTGTATTGTCTCTCCTAATTGTAGGATCATAAGAAGGTCATGCGTGTTTGCCAAAACCAAGCCGCGGATGGTTGGGACTTGTCCGAGGAATGTGAAGAGGTCCAAAGAATAGTAAAGGATTCTCGGTCTATATGCTTTGGTTGAAAACTATGTGAAGCCCGATTCTCATATCATCAATTGCTTCGTCGAAAGGTATCATGGTGAAACCGATACCATGCACTTCCCTTTTGGGGAGATGACCTTCATCCCCGAAGATGCTCGGAACATTCTAGGCTTGAATGTTATCGGCAAATCAATTGCGAAAGAGTTGAGTCTCTAGACCTAGAATGGTCGAAGTTGCACGGTCGACTAACAAGCTATTTGGTTGGGACTACAAAACTTCACGGAGAGCTTTTATGAATCCACGTCCGGTAAGACAAAGACAATCAAGTTGACGCTTCTTAAGAAGAATTTTGAAAAGACAAAGAAAAGAAGTTTGGAGGATGGATGGGACCCTAAACAAATTCGTTATCTGCTCATATTGCTTACTGTTTGTACGTCTTGGGCACTAGGGTATTCCCGACACCAATGGCAACGGGGTTAGTGCGAACTACCTTCGATACTTGGATCCGTTGGAAGATGTCTATGGATATTCTTGGGGCACCGCGTAATGGCACATTTGATGATGGAGATGAGAAGGGCCTCTAAGGCTAAAACCAACCAATTTGTCGGAATTTCACTCTCTTTGCAGGTAAATTTGTTCTTAAACTTATGTTATTGTGTATATTGTTCATATGTACTCTTATCGTGAACTTAGAAACAAAATTTATTGCTTCACATTGGAATAGGTGTGGGCTTATGTACACTTCCCAACCTTGTTCAAGGCCTACCCCTCCTTGAAGATCATAGATCTTCCAGAACCCGATACGCCTCTAGCTAAGAGATACGAGTTCAACAGTACTCCAAAGCCCTAACATGGGTCGACCGATCGATATGAGATTGGCTTTGGACGCAATGAGTACCAAAGATGTTGTGTTCGACCCTTACAAGGAGGCTAGAGGAAACCGCGGGTTTTAAGGTTTGGTAACGTTGCATTTTACCATGGGCCGTTGTTCCACCCAAAAGGATACGTTATGGCTAATCCTACGCGTGTGATGCGTCAACTTGGATATAAGCAATTAGCATTTTTCCAGACGGCCTCTTTTCAATGTTTTGAACTCGACCTGTCTCGGTGTTATTCAACTCCAAATCGGTTGCATGTAGAGTATGTTCCGAAACCGGACCCAACAGATTGGAGGGATAGGGAACCACGTCGTTTGGTAGATTTTAGTCAGTGGGAAAAGTTGGAGATTGCTGAAAACGGTGATGAAGTTGATGCCGATTACATGGAAGAGTACCTGGAATGGTCACATCCTTATGTCGTCCGCCCGGATGACGTCCAAGTTCCTCCCCAGAAAAACCCTCCAGTTCCAACTCCCGCACAGGCACCCCCTACGATGACCCAACTAAATAACACCGTTGGATTGCTTGTAAGTATTGTTAATTGCTTCGTCGTTTAATATACACATAATCATATATGTATACTAATTATGTGTTTGTTATATTAAACTAGCGGCGTCGGCTTGGCAAGTTAAAGAAGATGTTGGGTTGCAAATACCGGAAGGAGAGGTAGTCTGTCCCTTGAAGAAATGAAGGAATTCGAGCAAAAGCTTGATAGAATTGAAGCAACCGACCCTAGTTCAAAAGCTTTGTTCGGGGAAACTAGGAAGAAACCGCCCAAAAGAAGCAAAAGACCCAGTGATTTAACTCTTTAGTTGTGTTTCTTTTTTTGGATCGTGGTTGTCACATCTTGAACAATTCCAAACTTATTTTCGTTTGTACCTCGTGTTAAACTCTTTAGTTGTTAAACTCTTTGCTATTGAACAATTCCAAACTTGATAGCAAAATCAAGTTGGTTGGTTTATGTTGAGCGTGTTATCCTTGCAAGATTTATTTGTGACTATTTCCGGCATAGAAAAATTAGGATAACAAAGCCGGATTTTGGTACCTTAATGTTTAATATTTAAACATCAATGCCGGTTCTAATAACCGGCGTTGAAAGTATTTATAAAACCATACCGGGACAAGAATACCAAAAATTCAATGTTCCTGTATAGATATTCAATGGTTCCGGCACAGTAGTATTTTCTGATATCTATGCCGGTTTTCTGATAATTTGAAAATTTTCATAATTCTCAGAAAACCGGCACTGTAAAATTGAATACGTCCATGCCGGTACACTACTTGTTTTGAATAAAAATTCATTTCGAATGCTCTTCTATTTTATTCCTAATAATTAATCTATTACATTGGATTTGAATCTTTTAATTAAAACATGCTAAAGATAATCTACTTCCATCCCTTTTCAACAATTACTTTAACCTTTGAGCCTTTCTCGAACCTCTTCAAGACATCGTCCGGGAGTGGGGTGTCAAGGATCAACTTCATTGGTTCTTCTTCTCTTTCAACATATTCCTTTCCCTTCATATAACACCCATCACACCCATCGATTGGCTTGCATTGGCCCTTGTGGTTTTCTCTTGACTCTGCTAGTTGAACGACTCTGTCAAACCATTGAAACTCATCGCACTTTGGGTGATTCAAACACCTTAGAAACATTCTTCCATTTTCAAAGCATCATCGTTTTTGCAATCCAAAACCGGCGTGTCCCATCACACTTTCTACACTTTGAATAAATAAAAGGACACCCATGGCTAGATGAGAAGGCGACTTGCAAATTTGACACTTGCAATGATGACTGAAAGAGAAGATTATATTAGTCGGGGGTCATAGTAGTGAAGATCATATTGTTAGTAAATGTACTTACTTTGCAAATAGAGGAAGATGATGAATCCCCCATCCTTTGTGAAGCTTTAACCGTGCTTGCTTTCCTAAGAGAATGATTTTTGTTATTTGGATGCTGGTTTTTGTATAATTTTCCAAAGGAATGGGGGTATTATATAGAGATGAATCTCCAACGGTCTTATTTTTCAAAAAACTAGCCGTTTTTTTTTTGGATTCATCAACTACCGGCATAGACGTTGTTATAGATTGAATTCCGGTTGCATCTACCTTTCGTTTCACAGAGTTTTGAAACCATGCCGGTATAGGTTGCATATTTGTCGCAATCTCTGTTAAAATTTTTCCTATTACCGGCATTGTAAGCTTATCAGATACAATGCCGGTTGTATTTACCGCGTTGTATTTCACGATTCACGACAATGCCGGTTGTCATGATTTTCTATAAAAACTAGTCGTTGAAGTTTTCTCTATATAAAGAGAGCTAATTCTTGGACCCAAATAGCAAAAAACTCGGGTTCTTATATATCTCCTTGAGAATCTTAACTTAAGAAACCCTAAACCCTAGAATAGTCATCTATAAATAGAACCTAATCCCACATACAACAAATGGCATCGTTTGACTCGGAGGAAGATTTAGCAATCACCCAAGCATGGTACTCAAACTCGTCCTTCAACTATAGATAGCAAAGACGCGGATTCCATGTGGTTGAAGATTTTTAGGAAGTTTGTTCACGATTACGGTAACTGAAAGGAAGAACTGCTCAACAAATCGAGCAACGACACGACATCATCCTAAATGCTGTGGTTGAGTATCTAAAAATGAAGTACTTAGGATCGATAACGCTCATCACAATAGGTTGTCCCCCAACAACTGGTAAAGTATCTTTATGAATAATTCGGCACAATCTACTATTTTTCAATTTTTATGTAACCAACAAAGTTTGTGTGTTGTTTTTGTAGCATGAAGCCGTGAAAACGCGTTACTTACGGGAAAAGAGAGAACCATTCATGTTTGAAGCCAACGTGAACCATATTGTAACCAAAGTCACCGAGTACCACCGGTTGGGGGAATCGGAAACGGATTCTTCTTAAGAAGATTGATAGTTTAGTGTAATTTGCTTAGGTTTTTAGGGTATCCAGTTAGGTATTTTGTAAGGTTTTGTGGGTATACCTCTATGTAAGCCCTCACGAGACTATAACTCGTCCACTTGGGCCACCAAGTGGTTTAAAGGCTTGATGCACGTGCTAAGTGCATTCGTTGTTCCGTCGACAAGGATTACGTTCGAAATAAATTATAGTTCCGGCTTAGTATGTAAAGTTGTTTCAATTGCCTAATGATTCCGGCTTAGTATGTAGTATATTAATCTATACCGGTATTTAGTCTTGGCATTTACGATAAGTTTATACCAATGCCGGAATGTTCAAAAAATCAGTGCACAACGGCTATTTTTTTGAACCATAAACCTGCTTTAGAGGGCCTAAGGCATTGATTGTAGGTCATGACAATGCCGGCACTAAATAGCCGTTGTGCAATCATCTATATAATGCAATGGATTCACCCATTGCACTTGATACCTCAATGGAAAATACTTCATCAACTACCGATTCCATCATTGCCATGGAAAAAGAAAAACTCAAGAAGAACAAACTATCCACTCCGTTGGGAAATCAATTATCAACCACCAACCTCGGTTTCCTTATACTAGAAAAACTTAAAAGGAAGGGAGAAACCACCAAGTCAATTGCCGCAATGGAAGAAGAGATACTTAAGAGACAAAGAGAAGAAGAAGAGGAAGCAAAGCTTGAACATTATCGCAAAGAAGCTAAAGAAATCCTTAAACGCCAAAAACAATCTAAGATAGAAGCGGATGTCGAGGAAGAAACCGAGTGGATTAAAAATTACTACATAGTATCCGATTTCCGAGAAGATCACCGCCCTTCGAATCTTTTTTGGGGTTTTGTTAGGACTGGTCCTTACAAGAATAACTACTTGGAAGGTAAGAAAGGCCGAATGGATTACGGTGATCTCTATGTACAAAATCGAACAATTGCACTCATAAAGTTATGTCGCAAATACAACGAGTTTCTTGCAAGATACAGAGGGAATAGGTTTCAAGCTCAGGACGCATATACCAAATGGAGAAAAGAGCCTTTTAGGCATTTCGAAGCGGCTATGCTTATTGAATCTCGTTCAAGAAATGAGTTAATGTTTTTAAGTTTATTTCCTTAAGATTATGTGGTCTATGTTATTTATTTCATCAATTTTCTTTCCTTATCCGGCATCGAAAAATAAACCAAAAACTAGACCGTTACCTATGCCTCCGTTGAATTCTGCTCACCAAGTACTTATTGCCAGAATACCGGCATTGAATGGTTCCATTTTTCAATGCCGGCATTAAATTGTTACAAACTCAAGTTATGTGGCGATTACAAAACTCATTCATTCCACTTATTTGTGGTTACAAACTAATCTATCCCACTTATTTGGCGGTTACAAAATCCTTAATACCGGTTTATGCGTCGATTACACACTCCTTCATTCTATTTAAGTGACGGTTTTAGAAAGGAAATCATTCATTCTCCATTTTTATAGAAAGGAAATAATTCGTTCTCTAACACAATGGGTCGTCGCAAACCCTATGAAAAACCAATACCCAATCCTGAAGAAACCGTGATGATGGTGGTACATCGAAATCAAAAGCGCAAGAACTGCTGAAAGAGTCGATGGTGAGGCGAGAATAACAAATTTGCTTAGGTAAGTGATGTATATGTTGAATTGAAGTTTTTAATTTTAGGGTTTATCCCATACGAGAAAACAAAAAGTGAAATTATGTTGTTTAGTCTTTGAAAATAAAATTGAAATTCAGTTGCATGTTTGAATGGCGGTAGAATACAATTTGAAAATCATGCACGAATATATGTCCCGAATCCAGTTTTATTGCATGCCTTTACCGGCATACACATTTAATTGAATACCATGCCGGTTTACATCACAGCTTTGTTTGTTTCATAAATACTATGCCGTTTTACGTGTTAAATTCTACGTACTAAAATCCCACAAGATCACAGGCATTTAAGCTTACTTCTTAACAATGCCGGTTCTCGGTCTGGCGTTGTCGTTATGTTAACTTACTATGCCGGTCTTGTTGAAAAAAATGTTCATTCTCCGTCCAAAAATTAAAAGACAACCGGCATCATATATTAATTGATTAGAATGCGCACCTATCCGGAACTCTGTTAAGTTCGATTTCTATGCCGGTTGTCATTATATAACTCGGTTTACATATTGTCGCATAGGTCTAGAGCACCACAAAAGAGCAAAGGAAAAGGCAAAGCCAAGTTTTAGAAGCAAAACGTAAGTCTTCTCGACATAGCCGTCCCGATCCAGGCCATCTTTGCTAAGGTCACGATTCGGGATCAACCTATAAGCTACCCAACCAGCAGTGATGATGATGATGAGTGGGAAACATATCCTGTACCCGAACGAGCCGGTGGCTCTTCCTCACAAGCAGGTGGCTTGGAACCTCCGCTAGATCGACTATGGGCATGGCTTCGGAATGCTCACCTTGTTGTTCTTTGTCACAAGATGATGTTACCTTTGGCGGCCTACCCCTTTTCCTTGGAACCTCCGCTAGATCGACTATGGGTATGGCTTCGGAATGCTCACCTTGTTGCTCTATTTCACCTTTGGATGATGATACCTTTGGCGGCCTACCCCTCTTCTTTGGAACCTCCGATGAGTTGGCTTTTGGTGTGGATACGGTTCACGGGTTAGTTGTTGACTTAAGCGGTTCCTTCCGCGGCCTACCTCTTTGTTTGGAACCTGCGCTTCCACGAACCTTTGTTCGAAATCTCACATGCGGTTAGATCTCTTTTCTTACTTGCCGCGAGTTCTTCTTCACGTTGAGTCATTTCTATCAATTCTACCCTTTGTTTTTTCCTTTTTGTTTTAGTTTGTGGTCTTCCCGGTTGGATCTCCCTTTCTTGGCTCTTCGCTTTGTGCGATCCATGGACGAGCACGTAGCCTTAGTTGGCTCAACAAGACTAGTCGGCTTACCGAGGTGCCACGAGAGTAAGCTTCGAAGAATTCCTTTGCTTCGTTCGTATCCCATGGAGATTGCCCGGGATCTCCGAAGGAGGGTCGAAAGATAGTTGCTTCCAAAACGGATCAATAACCTCCAAAGGTATCGTTTTCATACTTAACAAGCATATGACGACATGGAAGCCCCAATGAAGACATGTCGGGACAAATACACACATCACCCGGTTTTCCGTAATTTTCTCATATTCCATTTGTCTCATCATATGTTTTATTGCCCAATGAGAGACGTTGAATTCTATTCCTTGGAGAAAGTTACCATAATGAAGAAATGGAGTCAACCTATCCATTGAGCTTTTCTCAAAAGCCTCCTTGATCGTATTGATATCTTGCTTAAAGTATTGCTCCATTGCCTCGGTATCCTTAACCACATTGCCTTGACCGGACTGGATGAGATCTTTAAATCTCCCATGAGCGGCCTCAGTTGCACTAGTTGCTTCACTCTTGAAGTGTCTATACCGGTTTGTCCATGTACGCACAAATCTTTCCTTGAACTTATCCAACCATTGAGTCAGAGACAATACCAGACGGCGGTCGGATAAACTTCGTTCCAATCGGCAATGAACTTCTCCAATCTCTTTTCGTACATAACCTCGGTAAGAGACCAATAAACTTTCTCCCAATCTTTTAGAAATTCCAACCACTTTTTATGATTTTCCGCATGTTCTTTGTCCACTCGCTCCTTTATCTTGCCTCTCTCATCTTCTTCTTCTTCGGGGATAGTTTGTTCTTTCAACATCTTCCTCTAGTTGTACCATCATTCTCTTCTTAATATCCGCCTTTGCGGGTTCAAACAAGGCATGGCAAGTTTTTATCACATTATTACGTATATGATATGTACATAGGAAATTTTGTGCGTCCGGAAGACGTCGGATATTGCTCTCATTAATGCGGCATCGTTATCGATTCGATGACCCTCGGAGTTGATTTTCCGGAAGAACAACTTCAATTGTCGTAATGCCCAATGATAATTATGGTCCCTCTCGTTTTCCATTAAACACCAAGCCAATGTGAATGTTACCTTGTCCGAGGTTTGCCCAACGATGTTGAACAACGGCATATTGTATTTGTTTGTCTTGTAGGTGCAATCCATCAAAAGAACACCACAACATGTATTTGCCAATCGTGAAAGCAACGGATGCGAAATGAATATTTGAAGGGGCTTGTTGTCGGGCCCTCTTTTAATGATACGCGTGTGGTTGTGATCCCAAGCTATCTTCTCAAATTCTTGCATAACGGACCTCCCTTCCCATTCCACCCTTCTAATAGTTGCTTGTGCACTATAAATTGTACGTAGAGAAGACACGTTAGTCTCGTCCTTTTCCTTGAAGCCTCCGAGAATTTGTCTCGGTTTGATAAGTGCTTTGGTCAATCTCTTTACATCCTCGAACTCGTCGGGTTTTAGCTTCGCAACTAAGGAGTGACCAACAAAATCTTTCGGATCCCGATGGTTATGACAGCCACACGAAACCTCACAGTCCCAATTGTTCATGTCATTTAAACGGAATACAAGCTTAAAAGGGCAATCATTCTTCCTCGTGCGAGTCTTGTATACCCTATTAGTCTTCTTTGGATATACATAATCCTTTCTCTTGTGGCTATTCTTCTCCTTGTATTTCCCACTTCTCTATCGCAAGCCATCTCAAAACGCCTATTCGAACCTTCGGTGTTCCTCACCAACACACACATGTTCTTAAGAGCCGTCTCTTTAGCCCAAGCTATTGCTTCCTTTCGATCTTTTATTCCCTACATAAGAACAATTTCGCATTCATTAGAAGGTTCACTACTAGCAATCCATTAGTAATGTTCAAGATACTAGGTGAAAAGTATTATTTGGTCACATACCGGAGGGATTTTATAGCATTCCGACGTATCCCGATAAGGCGGCTTTGCATTTGTTGGATCAATATATGGCACCACCTAAGGATCGAATGAAAATTAGTTCCAAACAACATTAAAACACTATGCCGGAAACCCGTGACCGCATGCTCGACAATTGTTCCTAAGATAGTTTAAGTTTACCAAAACGGAAGACCAAATTTGAAACCTATTCCTAAGGCATAAGTGTTTCGTAAGACTACAACGCCGAGCAAGGATGCCGCATTATCGTAACATATTGTTCCAAGCCGGTACATAATTCCAGCATTAAAAAATAATCGATATTGAATGCCGAATTTAGCTTTGGAAAACATTTATTCCTGCATGGTTTTTGTAGGTCCGGCATTGAAAAGTTGTAACTTAACAACGCCGGTTTCTTTCTTACATTATCGATAGTGATGATACCACGCCGGTACTAAATTCCGCGTTAATGTTTATTAAGTTTCAATGCCGGTTTTTGGTTTGGGATGGAATTGTCTCTGTATGTTTTTCATTCAGTACCGGCATGGTAAACGATCAATGTAACCATGCCGGTTGAATATTCCGTAGTATATTCCTTGGTAGGTAAAAAGGTTACCTCTGTACCGGCATAGTTTTTTGGTAGAATACTATGCCGGTTTATAATTCAAATTGGGGGATATCAATTACCGGCATGGTCGTAGTATGAATACCATGCCGGTCGAGACACCGGCATGGTATTCATACACCTACCATGCCTAAGCACCGAGGTTTTTCAGTTGAAAAAATGGCGGGTTTAAAGAAAAATTTGATTTTTCGACATCTTAGCAGCTTTTACCTGTGTGTTGGGGATGCTTGTATGTTGTGCAAGTTTACTTTCTTGTGTTGGTTCTTCAAGAAACTCTCCATACTCGTCAAAATCATCATCCAAGGGTGTTGGTTCCACAAATACTTGCAATCGAGAATTGTTGTCGTTAGCTGAAGATTCAAGATATGCTCCTTGTTGTAGTTGAGATAAAGATTCAAGATTGAAGAAGAAGAAGAATCCTCTCTTCACAATCATCTTCCATTTTCCACAAAAAAAAAATCTCTCTCAAAATATTTTTCCCTCCTACTATCACCTCACTCACCCAAAAACAAATAAAACACACACTAATCATTTATAAAAAATCTTAAGATTTTTACTAATTATTATTAGCCACTAAACCTGATTAGTGAGGGTAGATTAGGATTTAAAAAAATACTAAGATAAGGGGTGACCCCGAATTGATATTTGGACTTTTTTTTTGTCCTTTTCCTATATCCCCCAATTACAAATTTTATCCCCCAATTACGTGTTCTATATTTAACCATATGTACAAACGAATATCTTAATTCTCCTTTGACTGTTCTTTTAAGGGATTATTTGATCTAATTCAGTAATTTAGGATTTCTTTTTCTTGGTTTGTATCATAATCGTGAGATTTTTCATTTGTACATGCTTTTACAAACTTTTCGGTCGTTTATTTTAATTGTTAGATTTCGGGATATCTCAATCCTCCTCGGCGCTTCTTCTATATGTACCTATTATGAAGAATGATAACCTCTATCCCAAACCCATGCTCCTCTGATCTTGCTAGCCCCCAGGTAAGTTCACTCAAAATACCTTGGTCATATCAAATCTGTCTCACTTAATTGTCAATTTCTCTTTTTTAGATTCATCTGTATTAAGTTGTTCATTAGTTGAAGTTTTTTCCAGGCTTTGAAGTATCTACATGTAACGTATAATTTTTCAGTTTGTTGTCTGTATTATTCACTTGAATTTTGTTGTTTTAAACATTCCTCAAGGCTTATTGACAAATCATACATTATTCTCTGTGTAATTATACAAGCTTCAGTTTCCTTGTTTTGACCGAGCCAACACTATATACTAGTAGAACAGTTCCATCTCCTAGCTATCACCAAAACTCTTCTCTTCTCTTAAAATCCCACTTATAACTAGATATCCCATCTTCTCAAAAAACCCCATTTAAACCTATTATCAAACGACAATTAAACTTCTCATTTTCGTCCGACTGCAAAACCCATTCACACTAATTCACCCTTTAAAAGAATGACTATTATTTCTTGGAATTTTCAAGGCATAAACCTCCCACCCTCTATTCAACATCTGAAAGGACTAGTTACTCTTCACAAGCCTAGCATCCTATTTCTCTCTGAAACTCTAGCTAACGATCAACACATAAGAAGATTATCTCAATCACTTCAATTCAATAATTATGTCAACGTCCCAAAAATTGGAAGGAGAGGTGGACTATGCTTAATGTAGGAAGATAACCTAAATATCCAAATACTACTTCAATCTCAAAACTACATCCACACAAAAGTTACGCCACCACTTCCAGAACAACCACGGTTCTTCACGGGAATCTATGGCCCTTCGCATCCAGATATAAGGAAAATTCTTTGGCAATATGTCCAACAATCTTCGACAATATCAATTCATCTACCCCATGGTTGTTCATAGGAGACTTCAACGACATCCAAAATTAATCGGAGAAAAAAGGAGGGAGGCAAGTTACATATGCCCAATCTCAACCTTTCCTCACTCTGATGGACCAGATGGGTTTTATAGATTTAGGATTCCGAGCAGAGCCATACACTAGGACAAACAACCAAATGGGGCAAAAGAATATCTTAGAAAGATTAGATAGCGCTTTAGCAAACCAAATGTGGCGAACAACAAATCCCCATGCGGCAGTTACTCACCTTCTAAGAATAGCATCTAATCATGCCCCAATAATACTTCAGAAGAAAGCAATGGATTGGCAAGGAACAAAAAACTACAAATTCGAACATCTTTGGTTCTCTCACCCCCAACTCAAGCAAATAGTCGGATCAGCTTGGGATAAAAACAAGATAATGAACCTACACTCAACCTCGAACTAAAGCTTATTACAACTGGACAAACTCTCTTAGAATGGAACAAAGAAACTTTTGGCCACCTACCAACTAAGATCAAGAAATCAACAGCCAAAATAAAGTACTCCCAACACCAATGTGCATCCCAAACATGATCAGATCTGGAACTCTGGCTGATTCAAGAAAAACAACTGAGAATAGAGCATGAAGAATTATTACAATGTCATGCGACGTACTGGAAACAAAAATCTAGATCAATGGTTCCAATTAGGTGATCTCAACATAACATTTTTCCATACTAAAGCTACCATTCACAAAGCTTGTAACAATATACAACAACTACATGACACACAAAATAACTGGATTAGCAAAAAAAAAAAAAGACGTAGTTCAGCTCATTATGGATCACTATTCTCAATAGTATACAACCCCGTCTACAAAAATAAATGAAGATCTTTTAAAAATATCAGACCTCGGTTGACTCCTAGGCAATCGGACCTACTTACAAAGGAAGTAACTACAACAGAAATCAAACAAGCATTGTTCTCCATAAATTTTGAAAGTGCTCCGGGTCTAGATGGCTATACAAGTAAGTTTTTTAAAGTTTTCTGGGAAACAACCCACCCTCAATTGATAGCAATGGTTAAAGATTTCTTTAATAATCTTAATATGCACCCTCTCATGAATCACACAAACATAACACTAATACCTAAAGTCGACCACCCTTCAAAACCTTCACAATTCAGACCAATAGGACTCTGTAACGTCACATATAAAATCATCTCAAAAATTTTAGTCAACCGAATTAGGCCTATTCTCCCATTTTTAATAAGCCCTTTCCAAAGTGCTTTTTTACTGCAAAGATCAATACACGACAATATAGCAATTGCTGGAGAACTCTTCCATCATATTAGAGCCTCAAAATCCACCAAAGATCCAAAAATAGCTCTCAAACTAGACATCCAAAAAGCCTATGACATCATAGACCGGGGATTCATCAAAACATCTTTTACAAAACTTGGATTCCCATCAGCCTTTATAGACTACATTATGCTATGCATCACAACAGTTACTTATTCAATCAAAATAAATGGTACACCTCATGGATACATCACCCCAAGCAGAGGTATCAGACAAGGAGACCCACTATCTTCCTATATTTTTATCATATGTGCTGAAATCCTATCTACAAACCTGGGAAACCTTCAAAACCAAAAATTAGTTCCAAGACTTAACATATCACAAAAAGCATCTCCCATAATTCATCTAATGTATGCAAATGATCTTCTGATTACCTATAAAGCTTCATATCAGAGTAACCAACACCTTAAAACCCTCCTCCATGCATATAAATAATCTGAAGGGCAAGTAATTAATACTACCAAATTGGTAATCATCCATCACCCTAATTTAGACCCAATCAAAATAAATGATCATCAACAATTCTTTAATATTCCGACCACATCAAAACCTCCAACCTATCTAGGCATCCATTTCAAACAAGGAAGACCATCAAATCGAACTTTCACTCCCATACTACAAAGATTAGCCAGAAAAGCAAAAGGATGGATGACAAAAAGCCTAACTCCAGCCGGAAGACTAGTTCTCATCAAAACCTCTCAACCCCAACCTCCAATCACATAATGCAAACACAAAACCTACCCAAAAATATACACAAACAAATAGATTGTATCACCAGGAATTTTTTCTGGGGACATGACTCAACAATAAAAAAACTACACCCTATAGGATGGGATAAAGCAACAAAACCATTAACCGAAGGAGGATTAGGAATAAGAAAAAGCAGTGATCACAATAAGGCTCTTCTAATGAAGAGAATCTGGAATTTGCATGAACAACCTAACTCTCTATGCGGAAGTCTATTCAGCGCAAAATACCTTAAAGAACAACCAATTTTTGAAGGAAACATTTCCATACCCTCTACTTCCAGTCCTCAATGGAGACAACTCGCATCAATTATCCCTACCATGCAAAACTTAATTTTCCACCGTATTGGAAATGGGTTAACAACTCCGATAAAAGCTAATTGGATTCCAGACTCTCCAATCTAAACCCGACACAATGCTACCCGATCCAAACGGTGGCGGATATCATCGACCCAATCTCCCACTCTTGGAATCATGAAAAATTGAACACATTTCCCAATCCAATAATTCAAAAAATCATCAACATCCACCTTCTCCAAAATAATATCCCAAATAAAATTATCTGGCCACACTCAAAAACTGGAAAGTACACCACATCTTCGGGATACAAATGTCTAGCCTACGGTACACCTCTACCACCTACCAAATTCTTATGGACCTTACCATGTCCACCAAAAATTCGGTTTTTCTTGTGGAAAGCCATCAATGAAGGATTACCAACATTCTCTCTCTTACATCGAATCCATTTGACCAACTCAGACATATGTCCAAGATGCAATACTGATACGGAATTAGCAAGCCACCTTTTAATTCATTGCCCAACGTCAACTACTTCCTGGAACAACTTATTCAATCAACTTACAAATGCACCAAACTCCAACCCCAACCCGACCTTCACCTTAACTCCACAAACAACCATATCCCAAATCCTGCAATAACCAACATCAACAACTATAATCTCCTCCTTCTGTTTTTTATTATGGACCCTATGGCTATCTAGAAATGATCTAGTTTACCAACAAAAACAAACAACTTCGGAAGAAATCCTAGTCTGGGCACAAAAACTACAACAAGAATATTTCGGAGCACTTCACGCTTCACCACCAATCATACCAGGAGATACACCAACATTCAACCACCCAACAACGGATAGAAGGACAACAACAATATCGGTAGGTTGGTCCACTCTGAACATCCACTGGATAAAGATTAACACAGGTGGAGCAGCCAGAGGCCACTCGGGATTTGCAGGGGCGGGATTCGTCTGTAGAGACTCTGATGCACGAACGTTAATAGCAATGGCTCAACCTCTGGGAATTACCACTACCCTAACTGCAGAAACCTGGGTATTACTATTGGCCTCAAGAACAGCAACATAGAGACAATGGCCTAGAGTTCTCTTTGAAACAGACTCAGAGAACCTCCTGCGTTTCATCACATCAACCACCATACCACCTTGGCACGTAGCAGGAATGATTTGAAGAAATAAAAAGTAGGCTTAGACAAATCCCGCAAGTCGCCATATAACACAACTACAGGGAAGGCAATCAAGCAGCAGATGGAAGCCAAGTAGGAAACTATTCAACCAAAATTTGGGACCAGGCAATCCCATCTTTTATCAGTCACATTTTATTTTAGGACTCTGTGGGTACCACATACCCACGACAAGTTGTAATTTAAACTTTTCTCTAATAAAATTCATGCCTCAAAAAAAAAACATTATTATGATCGATGGTTCATACTAATAATTAGTAAATAACATTACCATGCTTCAAAAAAAAAAGTAGATATCATTACCTGGGGTTTGAATAAGGCTTAGTCCTATGGGCTAGATATCTAGCTGCTAGATTGGCCATCCACGTCAGCTTGGGCAACCTCCTAAGTCCGAACGGTTCGGCGTTTCAATCTCAGCCGTTCGATTTTTGTGATTTTTCCGAACGCCGAACTTTTTGAGCGCCGCACCATTCAGCGTTTCAATCTCGCCGATAGTGCGACTGCGAGCAACTACTAGGAGAGAGAAGTAGCCAGATTGAGTGTTAACTTTTTTCCCACGCTTTTTTCATGATTTGCAACACTTTTTGGCCAATCTAGCAGTCAAATCTAGCCCATATGACTTAGCCTAGACAAAAAGAGATAGTCTCGGGTGTCAACCGTCAAAACAGGAAAAGATGTTGCAGGCATGTTTCTTGCCTCTATACTAAAAAAAGTGGTTTATTACAATCCTAAAATGTTTCAAACATCAATTTGAATTGATAACTGCCAAAACAAAAACAAACCTTTAAAATACATTATCTTTCTCTAGTGAACTCGATTAGTGTAATCCTTAATTAGAAAACAAATTTCAAGCACTATCCAACAACATGCAATGGCAAAATTAATACTATACACGTTCCCATCCGTCTCATCTTTTTTCTTTTCTCTTTTTCTCTCTTTTCTTGTTTCTTTCCTTGCCATTTCTAGACCCAATAACCAAAGAAAGACTAACAAAATAAAGAAAAAGTTTGTCCATTAACAAAAGCCAACAGATTTTTGAAAGATTTGATTTACATCACGCCATTCACACATATTGATTTAAACTATATCATCGACAAAATAAACTGTTGACATTCAAATCTCACAGACACGGTAACAACTGTTTTTCCAAATAATAGTTATAAAAACACTGTTGACCTTAATTGGGCCGACCGAACGAAGTGAGGGAGGACCTTTATATGGCCACTTTTTTGTAAATCAAAGTGATCAATTACCACAAAAAGATTGAGAATGGTCCATGCTGAAAAACCAAAAATATCCCTCTCTTTTGGTCCAATTACTATAACTCTTTATATATCCTATTTTTTTAGGGGTATAATTGGAAAGCAAACTTTAATATAACATATCTAAAAATCCGTGCCTTGGAATTTTACAAATTTTATCTTGTTGGAAAGCTAATAAAAAAATCTATCCAACGAGCACAAACAACAATATCAAATTTAGAGTTTTTTTACGAAAAATTCGGAGGTATTTATCATTTTAGGCACAATTTTAGAAAATTAAATGTATATTCATTATGCAAACCACCACAAAAGATACATAATACTTTATGTAGCAAAATTTTGGTTTGTGCATCAACTAATTTTCCATTCCAACTAATAAAACGATGTACTCCCTCCGTTTCAAGAAAAATGATACTTTAATTTTAGGCACAATTCTCGAAAATTAAATGCATAGCCATTATGAAAACCACCACAAAGGATGCATAACACATCATGCATCCATATTTTGGTTTATGGATCGACTAATTTTCCGTTTACGAAAAAGTGATACTTTCACAACCGTTTCGGGAAAAGTGAAACTTTCGCTCCGTTTAGGGAAAAGTGATACTTTCGCTCGTTTCTAAAAAGTGATACTTTCGCTCCGTTTCGGAAAAAGTGATACTTTCGCCCGGTTTCAGAAAAAAAGTCTTTTTCCGAAACGGGGCGAAAGTATCAGTTTTTCGGAAAGGGCGAAAGTATCACTTTTTCAAAAACGGGGTGAAAGTAATCGCAGACGAACCCCATGTTCAGATTCTTTTTCGGTCGTCCCTCCCACCGTGGCAACGGTCGTACTAGTATTTACACTATATTTAGGTGTAAGCCGTAAGCGCATAGTAAAACAACTTTTTTATCAATAAAGAATTGAGTGCCCATGAACAGACTTTAGTTCGGATAATCTGTATCATCATCAAAAAATTTACCAATGCACTATCGTAACATTAGCAAATTTGAGGCTGAAAAATTTCCAATCAATCCAGTGGCGGAGCTGAAAAAGTGGCTTGAAAATGAATTGGATTGGTCGTGGTGGCTTAAGCCTATTTTTTAGGCATAATTTTTTCTAGTCGAGCTTGCAGCCATGGCGAAATTTTGATTTTTTCTGGACTTTTGGCTGGCTTAAGTTAACAATTAGCGCCGCACCTGAATCAATCAATAGATGAAATCCTAAAAACTATTGACAAAGAAGATCGACAATCTTTTAGTTAAACATTCTAAGAAAGCGGTAAAGTAAAAAAAATTCTCCACGGCATATTTTAGGAAATGCAACAAACAAACCACGAGACCGGCAGTGGCGACAATAAGGTGGTCAGTGTTAGTAAAAAAACGAAAATGCTTTAGAGCGACTGCAGTGGTGCGACTAAACCCAAAGATCAAAGACCAAAAAAAAAGACCAAATTTTAATGCAGTCCGTCGTGTGACGCAGTGGGTGGAGAGTATATTTGGTCGAAAGGGATTATAAGTTACTTTGGTATGGGCGTAAACTTTATCCCCGCCCGACCAAAAAAAAAAAAAAAAAAAAAAAAAAAAAATGGGCGTTGATATAGTCCCACTTGGGAGTGGGGCGAACATATAATGTTCGCCCCACTCCAGGCGGGGACTATATCAACGCCCCAAAAACAATAAAAAAAAAAAAAAAAAAAACGGGCGAACATTATACCACCGCTTGGCGTGGGGCGAACATTTTAAACCCGTCTGATGTGGGGCGAACATTTTATCACCGCTTGGTTTTGGGGCGAACATTATATCCCCGCTCGACCAAATTTGGGTTTAGTCTTTGGTCCCGACCAAATATAATCACCCACTGTTCATTTAGTCTGGGATTTGGTCTTTGGTCCGTCCCACTACGTCTGGTTCAGGGACCAAAAAAATGGGTATAGTCGCCCACTGCAGTCGCTCTTAGAGCCCCTGTTTTTATACCCAAAATTTTGACACCACTATGTGTCAAGTTTTGATTGGCTCATTCCATTAAACAGGACCCCCTGTTTTTCCTGGTGGGGTTGGGTGAGATGGAATCAATGGTGAATTTAGCTGCCACATAGTGGTGTAAAAAAGAGGGTTAGAAATGCGATCCCTGTAGCATCTTCGGTAAAAAAAATGAATCCCGACAGTCAGCACTTAAAAAAAGACGGTCAATATTTTTGGTTAACAATAAAAAATGGAGCCATGAAGGCTCCATCTAAAATGCGCATAAACTCCACGTACTAAAGTACGCACTTCTTTGAATTCCCCACACTATATAATGAACCACATCAAACTCATTTCAATCATCGACACATTCTTGTATCCCACTTTAAAATTTCAAACCCATCAACCAAAAAAACTAAATTCCGATTTCTGTAATTCCAGTTTCTGTTTCCTGAAATTTTGTTAAATTTTTACAACAATGGCAGAAGTGTATTCACCAATGATGAGCGACTCATCATCAAACCACTTCGACATCGACAAACTCACCAACGACATCTTTTCAATCCTCGAAAACAAATTCCTCTTTGATTCTAAACAAACCAACTCAAAATCACCAGTGGAAGATTTAGTCGAGACACTCAAAGCCAACAAACACGATGTGGGCAAAGTTCGTGTACTCTCAATTGACGGTGTCGGTTCAACGGACGGAATCCTCGCTGCAAAATCACTATGCCACTTAGAATCCAAACTCACGAGCATAACAAAGAATTCAGATGCTCGTGTTGCTGATTACTTTGATGTTGCTTCCGGTTCAGGAATAGGTGGAATTCTCATCGCTTTATTGTTCACCCGTGGCAAAGATGGTAGACCGTTGCTAAAGGCCACCGAAGCGTTGCAGTTTCTCGTGAAGAACCGTAAGCGTTTGAATAACACTGGCAATTCTTCCAGTGGGATGTTCGGAAAGATGTTTCGGGCATCGGCGAAAATGGAGAAAATTTTCAGACAGATTTTCGGTGAATGTACTTTGAAAGACACATTGAAACCAGTTTTGATTCCTTGTTTTGATCTGAAAACAAGAGCGACGTTTTTGTTTTCAAGAGCCGACGGTTTAGAAAACGACGGTTATGACTTCAAGATGAGGGAAATTTGCGTGGCTACATCTTCAGATCTGACGGTTAATGGTGGTTTTGAGATGAAATCAGTTGATAAGAAAACAAAGATAATGGCTGTCGATGGAGGTTTGGCAATGAATAATCCTGCGGCTGCAGCAATTACACATGTGCTTAATAACAAACAAGAGTTTCCATATTGTGATAGTGTTGAGGATTTACTGGTTGTTTCTTTGGGGAACGGTGAGTCGGATTCCGGTGATCGAAATACACTTTCTTCTGCTGGATTTCTCAAAATCGCCGGAGAAGGAGCTTCCGATACGGTAATAATCGATTCTTTACTGACAGTTAGAAATTAAACACGAATAAGGAACGGTTAATTTCAAATGACTAGAATACGCTTTAGAAACTACTAACCGTTTGCCGCTTATTTTAATGACAAAATTACCTTTTAGATATTCTTGTTTTCCATTCTGAAAATGTCCTAAATGTATTCTTTGGCTCATGTTATATAGGTTGATCAAGCGGTTTCGATGGCGTTCGGAGAATACAGAACAGAGAATTACGTTCGAATTCAAGGAAATAATGGAATGACTGGTCCCCAAAGAATCCAAGACAGGAAGAATCTCAATGCAGTGTCAATGGATGGGAGAAAATTACTGGAAGTTTCAGAGGCAATGCTTAAACAGAAGAATGTAGAATCAATACTTTTCCGTGGGAAGAAATTGGTGGCGACAACAAACTTGGAGAAACTAGATGAATTTGCTGCAGTTCTAGTTAAAGAACACGAAAGAAGAAAATCAAGCATTTTTGCCACAGTTATGTTTAAACATGCCTCACCAAGAAGTTCTTCAGCTACTGTCTCAACGGATTATTCGTGGTAAATCTGAAGAATTATGATTCCTTAGTACGGATCCCAATTTTTTACCCTCTCCAGTGTTGTGTTGGCCTACTTCTGAGAATTTGAGTCGGGGTTAGAGCTGAGCCGCATGTTTATACAGAAATATACTACGGTGTAATTTCAGGATCATTTGCTGTTTAATAGCGCTTTAGTCATTTTCAGAGTTCTCAAATGTAATTTAGTATCAGTGAGGAATGGAAGGAAACATTCTTTGCTAAATTGTCTACAGTTTAGGTGTATTATATGGTCGATCGATCTTTTGAATCAGATTGATAGTAATTTGTCACAAACTGACTTAATTCTTTCGGAAAAACTGACTTCAAGTGTTCGTTCTAGGCAGGTGATTTCTGTACATTTGGTGTTACATGCTTAAAGATAATGAACTCTTTGCAAGACTTGACGCTTTCCCAATCCCAATTTTTTTGTGTACAAGGTTATTATGCTAAGAGATGAAGAACTTTTAAATTGAACATGTTCTGTCTGTTGTGTGAACAGGGGTTTATTAAGTGAAGATGTCGATTGTTTCTTATTGCGATGAAATGGAAATTTATAATCTATTATACATAATATACCAAGGAAAGAAGAAGCCTGAGGATGCTGACATTGCTACGCACGGTAACATTATGATTACCGCTCGTCGGTGGTCTTGGTTGGTTCTCCTCTAAACTGTTATGTCAAATTTATTAACCAAAGGGATCCCCACAACAACATCAATGGTTTTTCCTTTAACATACGTACTATTGATTCTAACAATTGATTAAAGTGAGTGGACGAATCAACTCACACACAAAAGTGGGGATGAAAATGAATGCTCAATGGGTTGCACGGACGCTTCATTTCTTGAGCCGTGTCCGCGTCCGGACGCGTTGGGGCCGACCTTGTGTACAGAGCACGCTAAAATATACACTTTGGGGCGCTGCAATATTGGCCTCGTGTCCGCGTCAGTGTCTTGTCGTGTCCGCGTCGCCGCGTCCGCGTCCGTGCAACCCAGATGCTCATATTTCATTCATACAATTTGTTTCTATAAGATTTAGTACTGTTTACATTTTTATACGTTTTCTTTAGCCTTTGGTTTTTTATTCTCTTATTTTTTTGGTTAAAGAAATTAGATCAACTACTAACTTAATTTGGTCCACATGTGTGGGCTACACCCTATAAGTTCAGGGCAAGGTCTTATCCCATTATGTTCCTCCACTAGCTAAAAGCGACGCCTTCTTTAAAATTGTGACAGGGCGCATGCACATATTAATGCACACTAACGGAACTAGGGCGGCTGAGGTCTGAGGGTGCTTCGGCTCTCCCAAATTTTAAAAACCTAGCTAAAAAATGATTCAGAATAATTTATTATAGCCTCTAAAAAACTTCAATGTTTATCCCATCCTACTATGCAGGGCCGTCTCTGACAATTAGACGACCTTGTGCGAAAGTTCTTGGAACACCTTTTAAGGGGGAAAAAATAACACATGTAGTTTGTATGTTTTCTTACTGAAATCTATTGTATATATCACACTGAAACGAAGGATTTTATGTCCAATAATATGGCCAAACTGTAGCATGACTCATCTGGAAATGAAATGTCTCTTATATATATGGTAAATAAATTGAAAAATTGGAAACCTTTCAGTCACAAAACGAGAACAAACTTAAACGAATTGAAGAAGTCGCCGTCCAATTACTCTTCGCTTTAGAATTGTACTGTATTAAAGTTAGAAAACAGCTAAGACAAGAAAAAAATTGACAACTAAAAAAAATATTCCACTGGGAAACCGCTTAAGACGCCATGTAGTCGGACGATATGGTCCGTGATGTAGTTTTTACAGTGATAAGTACAGATTCGTTACTCGGACTCTTTTTTGAAGATTTGGTTTTTGATTAATAAAAGAAAATACTAGACAAAATAATTAAAATTGATTTTTTTAACAAGGAGAGATGAGTCTAGGGCTTTGGATTCCACTACTTCTAACGATGATAAACTCAATAATTAAAACTTTGGCATAATACTCCTATTTTACTCAAAACAGTTTCGAACTCAATCTCATGCTTTGGAAAATATAACACTACAAGCTCTTTTTTTATGACTTTCGTCGCTATTCTTAAGCCTAATCCTCCTTCGCTTATAAAAGAACGGTAGAAACTACCCAAAACAGTTTTTACGAAGCATGTAAAGAAGAGAGAATTTTTAAACAAATTAAACACAATTTTGGAGTAAATATGCCAAAGAAATTAATTACTAAATATTACCCATCAAAATAGTTTCCTCCAAAACCCTAGAAAAGAAATTTAGCTACTCATAGATCGAAGATTGGAGAAAATTTCATTAATCATTGTATTAAAAATAAGAATAAAAGTGCTTACAATGATTTTCAGTAATATAAGAGTGTCTCTGAGGGTCTTATTTTCCACTGAACAACGATAGTTGGTTAACTTTGTCGTTGTTTTTAAGGCTAACATTTCTGACGCTTGGTGGTGCTTTGTGCTTGGTGTTCTTGGTTCCTTGCAGCAGCAGGTAACTTTTTTTTTCTCTTTTCTATCGATTCTAAGCCTCTATTTCTCCTCCAAAGTATCCCAAACTCACCGTCCTCCTTCCTAGAACTCCTACAGCCCCTTTTATACACCACAGGACCAATCAAAACTCGAGAAAATCTTTGTTTTCCTTCTATAGCAACCCGCGGCTTTTTCTTCCCTGTTTTGATGAAAACAGTCAAATATACGAGATGTGCTCCTTCTTTTGGCTTCAAAACACGTCATTCTTTCTTGTAATAAGGTAGCTACAAAATCCCGTGTTTAACTCTTCCAAAAATACGTCAAAATCTTGCTTGGAAGTCACGTATTCATTGGATATTCTTCTCGTCTCCTGTTTTGCTCCAAACCCGATTATTTAGCCAATTCCATTATAAGAATACCCATAACAACTTTGTATATCTATAATGAGTCCAATCCATGAAAATCGGCGATTGAATCTCATTGAATCGCGTTCAAATCTCAACCCACAACTCGACAGCCAGTCGCTGCTCCTATTTTCCCGCCAAAACCGGTGACCACTAATTCCTCTTACGCTGATTTTCTAGCCACTTCTAGTCGGATAAAAGACCATCATCGACACTGTTTAGGGCCTTAGGAACAAACCCATTCAATTTGACCATTGAATCTCCTTAGATCCCCTTCAAATCCTTAACCCTAATTTGCCGCCATTAAAAACCAGTTTTCCCGCCAAAATCCAAATTTTCAAATGAAGAAGATGACTCTCCCCTTATCCAACAATGGTGTCCCTTTAGCAATTTGGGCTATATTTAGCAATTTAAAGGGATGCGAATAGCAATTTGTGGGGTACAAAGATGACTTTTGGGCTGTATTTAGTGAAAAACTCCAGGTGACTTTATCGACTCTTCCGGGCCATTTCGGGGTGCCTTTAACACTTTTAAGGTGCTTTTAGTAGTTTCTCGATACCATCTCTTACTTCTCATATTCACTTCTTTTCTTCAATTTTATACATCACTAAGGCTGAATGCCTTTCAGATAGAAAAGAAGTAAATAATGAGAAATAAGTCGCCTTCAACAAAGAGTTGCACATGAAATGACACTTTAGCCCTTTTAAGCGACGTTTTCTCTTCTTTTGCTCCAAAGTACCCGAAATTCAAAATCAAATAAAAGATACATAATTTACAAGAAAACATAACAAAGAAAGCATAAACAATAGATAAATATCAAGGTGTTTTAGACACCTATCAGTCCGAAAAGTAACAATACCGGAATACTCTTTTAGGAACATTTGTATATGTCATGCTACCAAGTACAGTTAGGAATTGCAAAGTAAAAGAAGTAAAATCATAATCGAAGAGCATTTAGCATAAGATAGTGACCTCTCATTAATTTTGCGTCCAGTAATCACTTGAACTTCGGCCTCCTTGCATTTTAGATAGCAAACGGTTTCATCATTTTTCAAAAATCCGTATGTCTACAAACCTAATCTCTATAGATATCAGAGCCACAAACATCTAGATGCAAAAAGAATTCACAATTCAATTCATTGTGTCTTCAAAATTAAAAAACAAAAACCAAGACAGTTAGATACCTAATTCAACTGATATAGAAACCAATCTAAACTAGCGAAGTGGCAAATTGATCACACAAGTCTTTCAATGGATGCAAAAATTCTAGTTATTAGACCTTAGAACTCATGAATTATGACTCCAGAACTTGGAATTAAACTCGGCTTAATACCGTATGGATGCACTGGAAGAAACGACAACGCTATGCTTGTGCTTCGATTGATTTTATTATCTCCCGGTCTCGCATGTTCATATTGGAGTTTGACGGGATAACCTGGTACTTGTGCTGGTTTTTTTTGTTTAGAAGAAGGCGAGTATTTTCCGTTCCCATTCTCTAAAATTTGAACAACCAAAAACTATTGGGCCATAGAAATACAAGCCCGTGCTAACTTAGAAAAATTTCCGCCTTGTGCAAGAGCACAACTTGACGGGCGTCAGAGCCGGCCCTGCTACTATGTTAGCTCGTATGGACTTTCAGTCCTGCTTCGGTCGTTGTCTATTGACACACATTTTTGTGTCTAATATGATCTCAATTGTATGTATTGTTAGTGCTCGATTTTGTATTTATTTTGGTTATTTATGTGTTTGTAGGTGTTTCTGGAGAAATAAACTTTTGCGGCAAAATTGGCTCGAAAAGTGGAATTTGCGCACTCGGAGGACACCTGCCAACTGATAAGGGGTAAACCACCGTTATTTGCACCCCAATCTATTATTTGCACCCAAAGTATTATTCGCACTCCATCAGGCGATAGGGGGACACCCATCTTCTTTTCCTTTTGAATATAAATTTGGCGGGAAAGAAGAACAGATTCTGTGACTTAACTGATTTGGTTTTGAGCGAGTTTATCTCGGATTTCTTCACGGATTAGGATTTGTTTGGGCCGGTTATGACTTAACAGGGTTGGTATTGGGTCGAAGTTCGAAGTAAAGGAGAAAATAACAAGAAACAGAGGGAAGAATATCACGGGATTGACCATACTCCCTGGATTGGATTAAAAGAGATTTTCAAGGAGATTTTCGAGGGATTTTATTTGGATTTACTTGTGGAGATAAAATAGGGACGGAAGTTGTCTTAAAGTTGAAGAAAAAGAAGATTTCGATAATACAGGAAGCTAATATTATCTCGGGTATTTTGTGTTAAATTTTGCAGTTACATGGGTTTGGGAAAGGATATTCACTGCAGATTTATTGCTACCGCATCAGGAAGACTTTGGAAAGTATACGGGCTAATCATAGACGTGTAAAGAAGACTTGGGAAGAAATTCTCGGAGCTTAGCAAGGAAGAAAATAAAAGATCTTCTCGAGATAATTTTGCACCGGCTAGCTATATAAAGGATGGTACGAGTCCTAGGGTGGGTGTCGAGAGTTTTGGGGACCTAAGGGAGGTTGCAGAGGAAGAAAGAAGAAGTTGCAGAGAATCTTCTCTGCTGGTGAAGAATAAGACGAGCTGAAGAACATTAGGAGGACGAGAACAGTCGCAGAGGCAGTCGTATTCAAACAGCACAAAAGAAGTATCGTTTTCAACAATATTAGATCACACATACCATAAGCTTGTCATCTTTTCTCTGTAATTGTTCACCACCCGTTGTAAGAGCTGTTTGTAACGCCGTTACAGCGTGCAAACTGTCTGCTTTATTAGTTTTCTCTTGTTTTTCACCTATTTGAGCTATGAAGAATTACTTTGAGCACGTGAATAATATGAGGAGCTAAACCCCAACACTGGGATGACGGAGGAAGCCATATTTCATGCGTGTGGTAATTATATATAATTCTTTCATGACTTTTTGCATGGATTGTTAATTGTTTTATGGTTTTTATTGAATGGTTGTGATTTCAATTGATGGGTTATACTTAGGTTTAGTCTTTTGATATCCCATGCTTTAGATATACAGTCGTTGCTTTTCAAACATCTACCTTGGCAAAGAAACATAGTCAATATTTTCTTTGAGCTATAATTATTTGGAATAAATATATGAATCGCATGAATGAGTTTATGGTGGAATCCCGAGTCTCAGTATCTCTCGAAATTGTGACAAACCTTGTATATATATTTTCTTTGTTTTAGTATTTTCTTAAATCAAACCTTTACAAGCCCGAGTTGAACGAATCTCTTTTTACCACTTTCTACAACAAATTAAAAACACATCAATTTTGGAGCCGCTGACACGGACTTGTATTTCGGTTTAGGTTTTAGGTTTTGTATATATATTATTACTTTTATTTTCTTTGATTTTACTTTGGGTATTGTTGCTTTTGTTGTGCAGGTTTTGCTTGAAACGAAGGTGAAAAGTTGGACTCTCCATAAAAGGAGAAAGCCGAAGCTTTTATTTTTGTTAGTTCTTATTTTCTTTATTTTTGGACTTGTATATATTGTTTGTTTATTTTTTTTTTATTTTTTTTAGTATTTTTTTTATAAAAAAAATATAATAAAAAAAAACACGTGCACACACCAATTGCATCGTCGGACCCGATTTTAGGAAAACTCGTGGATTAGTAAGCTGAACCCGTGCCTTGGGCCTTATGGGAGTTACCAGCTGAAAGTCCACAAACCCCAGCCTAGTACCTTTGGGTATATTTTGATGTAGGTAACCCGAGCCTACCCATTTTAGTCAACCTTGCATTTGCACGTGCACAATAGAATGTCGAACTGGTATTATAATAGCCAATACAATGATTATTCGACTGAGCAACATGGACATTATCCTTATTATGACCATAGTGTGGATAGTGGTTGGGAACACCAGCCTTTTGAAGTATATGGGTCATACCATAGTGAGCCCAATTACTATTCACATGCACACCAGTCATACGAGAAAAATTCCTCTCTACTAGAGTCCGCACGTAAGTTAGCTGAGTCGACACAAAAGTTACTTGAGTCGACACGTAGTTCAGCTGATAAGGATAACTTAGTTATGGACGAAAGCAACGCAACGTTTGAACCTTCTTTCCTAGATAAAATCAGGAAGTCATGTGAGTCGACTCAGAAAATGTTGTTAGAGGCCCAGGAAAGAACTGCTCAAGATAGTCTTAATTTCCAATATAGTGTTTCCAATAGTACCTTTGAAAATGAAGATAGTTATTCACATAATCAAGATGACGAGGTTAAACTTGGTAACACTACTTTTTTAGATGGGGTTCGACCATTTTCATGTTATTATAATGATGATTATGATGAGGATAGTGTTGATGAATAATCAGATACATATAGGCATTAGTGATCAGGAATTTATTACTCCAATTGAGTTTTACAATGATAATATTATTTCTAGTTCAAATCCAAATAATTTTAATAATTATTCACCTATTCAAAAGGACGAGGATTTGACTAGAGATACCCCCGTTTTAGACGATGTATTATGTCCTTTTGATTACGAAGCTAATAATGGTTTAGAGGAACGAGTTTCTTCTGAGAATATTGTTTTAGAGTCTAGCGATTTAGAAACATCAGTCTTAGACAAAGAAAATGAACTCGTAGAGATGAGTGAGGATGAACCTGACTTAGAAGAATCAATTGACCATTTTCAGGAATCAGATGACCTTGAAATTAGGGAAGTTGTGAATAGTCTTTCTAGAGACACTGAAAACTCTAAGTTTGGGGGTGATTATCATTCTCCTTGTGCTTTAACGCTTAGAAAGGTCCCTCACTTGGGACTTGACATATGTGCCTCAACCATTTTAAAAGATTATCTTCATATACGTTTTCCACGAACCTAGTGATGTCCATAGGGAAGTTCGGTTGTTAGAAACCCATCCTCCGGTTGATGTAGTTAGCCCGGATATGATACCCAGTTGATTTTGTTTTCCCACCAAATATTTTTCAACCAATTGTGGGAATGTATGAGTTCAAAATGTGTCAGTTATTAAGTTCTGAGACCAAACCTAATTGTTTTAGGAGAATAGAAACGACTCATTTGCTTAAGAATGACCACTACTCTCATTGTGGTCAACTGTGTGAGTCAAAACGGATTGACTTAAAGGATCCTCAATTATTCAGGTTATTATTATGTGCTTCTAAGTTCTTATTTGAGTTTTTATAGACTTTACAACCTGAACCGGATCTTAGCTTTGAGGAATTCCATCACATGAAAATATTTTATCTCGACCCAGTTATAGAGCCTGAACCTGAACCACAGCTAGATGTAGTTGTCTTAAACAGGAAACTAGACAAGGGTGTGCTTTATTTGTTAATTTTCTTGGCATGTTGCAGATTCCTTTTACTTGTGACAGCTCTATTTGGTTTTGATTACCCACATATATTTCGGCTATTACTTTATGATCTTGTGAGGTGACTAATCATTTCTTTGTCTGGCTGAAGACTTTAAACTTAGCACTTCTTGGGAGGTAACCCAATATTCATGCAACACAGTAATATATTTCCTTAACTCTTTTATATCAAATGGTAACAGTTTCTCCTTGTTCATGCTTTTAATTTTATCTTTAGAACATTGAGGGCAATGTTAGATTTAAGTTTGGGGGTATGGGAGAAACATTTTAGTTGCATTATTAAACTCCGGAGCCTAGAAATTTATGCTTATTAAGGATGGCACTAACCAATCTAAGTGGATGGAAGCATTTTGGTTGTAGGAGTTGAGGAACCAATCTGATTAGATGGAAACATCTAAAGAGTCTATTCATAAAATCACGAGCTCGAGGTGTTAGAATTAAAGAAAAAAACATGGTAGTTTCACCATATCTCGTTGAATCCTTTTCACTTCTATTTTTATTTTGTTTTCTTTAAAATATGTTTCTCTAAGTGATTAGGTGGGGCTCACGAATTAAGTTGTTACCACTGTTAGGGTGAAACATAGTGATTGGGATACAAAAAAAAAAAAAAAAAAAAAAAAAAGAAAATAGAAAAAAATTATTATAAAAAAAAAGAGAGAAATTGAGACCAGACCATCAGACCAACCGGAATAAATTCAATAAAGTCAACCACTGGAACCCTTGTATATGCCAGTTGTGTTGACCTAAAGTTAGGATTATCGACCACTGGTACCCTTGTATATGCCAGTGTGTTGATATTAGTCCAGACCAGTATCTCAGTCCATTAGGATAGGTTCGTTTTGGCTGTGGCCTTCAGACAGATATGAGAAACACCGTTCACCTTAGTCAACATCAAAACCATCTACGTTTTTCTCTACATCCATCTTCTTAATCTATCCATGTGATTGGTTGACTCCGGTTATGATGTCCAGTACAACAATTGGAATTTCGCATCAGGGTACTTCCTCCTATAGTCAATAAGTATGCCAACCAAGGAGATTCTTTAGTGCCTTCCAAAGTTCTGCGTAGATAGTTAGGGTATGGAGTAAAGGTTTTGTGGGTATATCTCTTGTAAGCCCTCCTGAGACTATAACTCGGCCACTAGGGCCACCTAGGGGTTTAAAGGCTTATTGCATATGCTAAATGCAATCGACGATGCTTGAGTCAGTGAGTTAGGATTTTATTTTCTAGATTTTATTTGCTCGATGACTAGCAAATAATAAGTTTGGGGGTATTTGACAGTCACATTTTTGTGTATAATATGATCTCAATTGTATGTATTGTTAGTGCTCGATATTGTATTTATTTTGGCTATTTATGTGTTTAAAAGGTGTTTCTGGATAAATAAACTTTGTGGCAAAAATTGGCTCGAAAAGTGGAATTTGCGCACTCGGAGGACACCTGCTATTCGAACCCCTCAAATGGATAAAGGGAACACAACAGATAAGGGGTAAACCACCGTTATTTGCACCCCAATCTACTATTTGCACCCAAAGTGCTATTCTCACCCCATCAGACGATAGGGGGACACCCATCTTCATTTCCTTTTGAATTTAAATTTGGCGGGAAAGAAGAACAGATTCTGCGACTTAACTGATTTGGTTTTGAGCGAGTTTATCTCGGATTTCTTCATGGATTAGGATTTGTTTGGGCCGGTTATGACTTAACAGGGTTGGTATTGGGTCGAAGTTCGAAGTAAAGGAGAAAATAACGAGAAACAAAGGGAATAATATCACGGGAAATACCATACTCCCTGGATTGGATTAAAAGAGATTTTCGAAGAGATTTTCGAGGGATTTGATTTGGATTTACTTGTGGAGATAAAACAGGGACGGAAGTTGTCTTAAAGTTGAAGAAAAAGAAGATTTCGATAATACAGGAAGCTAATATTATCTCGGCTATTTTTGTTAAATTTGTGATTACATGGGTTTTTAGGAAAGGATATTCACTTTGCATATTTATTGCTACCGCATCGGAAGACTATGGAAAGTATACGGGCTAATCATAGACGTGTAAAGAAGACTTGGGAAGAAATTCGGAGCTTAGCGGGAAGAAAATAAAAGATCTTCTCGAGATAATTTTTTGCACTTTGGCTAGCTATATAAAGGATGGTAACAGTCCTAGGGTGGGTGTCGAGAGTTTTGGGGACCTAAGGGAGGTTGCATAGGAAGAAACAAGAAGTTGCAGAGAATCTTCTCTACTGGTGAAGAAGAAGACGAGCTAAAGAACATTAGGCGGACGAGAACGGTCGCAGAGGCAGTCGTATTCAAACAGCACAAAAGAAGAATCGTTGTTCAACAATATTAGATCACATATCATAAGATTGTCATCTTTTCTCTGTAACAGTTCACCACCCGTTGTAAGAGCTGTTTATGTAACGCGATTTACTGCGTTGCAAAACTGTTCTATTAGTTTTCTCTTGTTTTTCACCTATTTGAGCTATGAAGAATTATTTTGAGCACGTGAATAATATGAGGAGCTAAAACCCAACACTGGGATGACGGAGGAAGCCATATTTCATGCGTGTGGTAATTATATTTAATTCTTTCATGACTTTTTGCATGGGTTGTTAATTGTTTTATGGTTTTTATTGAATGGTTGTGATTTCAATTGATGGGTTATACTTAGGTTTAGTCTTTTGATATCACATGCTTTAGATACACAGTCGTTTCTTTTCAAACATCTACCTTGGCAAAGAAACAGAGTCAATATTTTCTTTGAGCTATAATTATTTGGAATAAATATATGAATCGCATGAATGAGTTTATGGTGGAATCACGAGTCTCAGTATCTCTCGAAATTGTGAAAACCCTTGTATATATATTTTCTTTGTTTTTAGTATTTTCTTAAATCAAACCTTTACAAGCCCGAGTTGAACGAATCTCTTTTTACCACTTTCTACAACAAATTAAAAACACATCATCTATGCCTTAATCATATGCTCCCACTAGATGAAAATACTTATCTTTTGTTGATGTGGATGTAACTCTTGATAACTCTATCATTTGGGATTTTAAATTGCCTAGAAGAATGAATGTCGCTACGAGGGTGGAGTTGAATCTGCTTTCTTCTGACCTAACTTCTTTCAGTTTTGCCTAGAGTGATGTTAAACAATTTTTAGTTAAATCTTTATATGATAATCTTACTCTGGATACTGATGATGTTCATGTTAGCTCTATCTTTGGTTACATATGGAAGTTGAAGTTTTCTCCGAAAATCAGTTTCTTTTTATGGTTAATTTCTCATGACAGATTATCAACAAGATATTTTCTCATTAGAAGATGACTGGATGTGTCAAGTACTTGCTTGTTCTGTAATGAGAATTAATCCATTGCTCATATGTATTTATATTGCAGTTTTGCTAGATCAGTTTGGGATGAGTTTTGGGTAAGTTGCATTGGTTTTTCCCCATGTCTAGTGATATACTGATGTATATGATTCTGTGTCCTGAACACAATAAGGTATGTACTGCAAATCTGGAATTTGATTTTGCGGCAATGATGAGTTTTGCGAGACAAAAGGCATAATGGTAAAGTTGTTTATTTCTTATTCTCAAGGCTTTAACTTTCAAGGAGTTTAAATCAGAACTCCTCGGATGTAGTAAAAGATTTATGTAAAATTTACTTTGATTCTAACTAAGTTTGGTAGTTGTTCATGGTGAAAAACCGTTTTGATTTTGGTAATTTCGGGTGTGTGGGTGAGAAACGATCTAAACCCTAAACAATGTACTACTGCAGGAGTACTTTTGATTCGAGAGATCAATATGTATAATCTGGCCTAAACCAAGAAATGGTCATTCCAGGCATGCTTCGGTCACAAAGTGAAGGAGAAGGGTTGGTCTTAGGGAGGAAGCGAAGAGAGTGTTGAGACCAGAATCGTTGATTCTGAAGGTGTGGTTTGTTTTATGACTTGTATCGGAAGTAGAACTGGTTAGCAGAATGGAAAGCTACCAGGTGATTTCTAGACACTGTATTGTTGTCGACCAAAAGTTGTTGTTAGTGTGATTCGAACCCAGCACGTTGAGTGCGTTAGGTGAATGCTCCACCGTTGTGACATTGTTGATATCTTGAGTGTTTTCGTTGAAAACGTGTAGCAGGTTGCTATGTGTGGCAAGTCAAAGTCAAGAGACTTTGCCATAGGAAAATAGCATGTGATTCTATCAGGCTTGCCTTAGTCAGCCGCCTAAAACTTGCCACAAGTCCGTCAGTTTGGTGGCGAACTTGAATGGCTGAGATTACATATCATGAGGAAGGGTAGCCGTTGATTATGGACACATCTTTGTTGTGTAACAAAGTGGCGCCATTAGCATAGTGGTGCCTGGCATAGCCGTGGCATAGCGGGTTGCCTTGGACTTGCCGCAAGTCCGTCAGTTCAGTGGCAAACTTGGATGGCTGAGATTGCATCTCATGAGGAAGAGTGGCCATCGATTATGGCCGAATCTTGTTGTATAGCGAAGTGGCACCATGATAGCGCCTGGTGGAGCCATGGCATAACGGCATGCCAGTGGCGTGTCATAGAGGCATACTTGTAGCCGTGTCATGGAGACATGCCAGTGGCGTTGTAGCATGGCCAAAGCTAGGATTTGGCGCGTGTGATAAGAATTAGGGCTTGGCGGCGTGGCCAAGGCTAGGTTTTGGCGCTGTGATAAGAATTAGGGCTTAGCGGCGTGGCCAAGGCTAGGTTTTGGCGTCGTGGTAAGAATTAGGGCTTGGCGGCGTGGCCAAGGCTAGGTTTTGGCGTCATGGTAAGAATTAGGGAGACTTGATTGGCCAAGAAAAGGGGGCGGCCAAACATAAGGCGCGGATACACTTCTGGTGAGAGTCTGGCAGCTTTAGGGCGACCTGATTGGTCGATTAAAGAGGTCGGCCAAGCATGGACGTGGATACACTTCTGGTGAGAGTGTGGCGGATTTAGAGCCACTTGATTAGTCGATGGCAAGTAAGGCCGGCAAGTATGGGCCCAGCCACAACTTATGTGCGCGTGGCTAATTTGAGACGAAACGATTGGTCGAGACAAATATGGCCGGTTTAGGAAGGGGCGTGGCCAATGAAAAGTGGCTCCAGTTGGCCTAAGGCATGGCCACGACTCCCTTTGCTGCTGCGGCTCCCTGTTTTTTCATTCTGATCAAGGCTTTGCACCTGCTAATCCATGGCAGATTAATTACCTAGTTTTCCTAGGTTTAATTTCGACAAGCAAGGTTAATTATCTTTGCGAGGCGCAAAACCCTAACTTCCCAAGTTATTCGAGGTCAATTGATTGAATTCTATGTGTTGACATAGAGTTCTTTTAAATTCATTGCCAGAGAGCAGCATGCTTTTTCTGATTGAATACCTTATGCAACTACCTTATCTTTGATACTTGAAAATTCGTGCTACTCTGCTGTGAGTGAACACAAATCGTCATGCCATATCAACATTAACGGTTCAGCTGGATAACATAGCATAGAAGGCATTCAAAGTAACTTATATTAAGTGAATATAGGCGAGGCGCCGAAATTCTGAACATGTCTGGGATGGTTGCTTTATTCCCCAGTCTGGATAAATTTCATGTAAGTATATTGCACAACTCAATAAATATGTCGGTGGAAAGGTTAGCACTCACGGCACCGTTTCCTTACAGAGTGACGTTACATCGGATGTAAGGTTTTACGATTTCAACCTGAGCTAAAAACCACCATCAACATTAAGTCCCACCTTAGCACGTAACAACGGCGTTGTTGCGGGGTAAGCATGAGATAGTGACAGACATGAGTAAAATCGAAAGGACAAGACGTGAAGAGATTGCCAAGGAAATTCAACTAACCTTTAGCGGAAGGCATGAGGAATCTGTGATCCCTGTATTGGTGGTTTTGCATAAATTCATCTGGGCCATGGGGTATTGACATCAGCGCTACATCTTTGGCTATTGATTGCCAGCAAATGGCACTGCAATTTGGTCCGTGAATCGGTGAATGACGTTAGCTGGCTAGGTCACGGAACGTATTGAGATGGCGCTGCTTTGAACGGCCAGGATGGCGCCTCCTTGGCTGGTGGAGATGGCGCCGCTCAACGGTTAAGATGGCGCCGCTTTGGGTAGTGGAGATGGCCTTCCTTGAGCATGCTAAGATGGCGCCGTTTTGGCTGGCTACGGAATGGTGGAGGGAGTGGCTAGCTTGGAGTGGCGGATGACGCGGCTAGCTTGGAGTGGCAGGTGACACGCGCGGATAGCTTTTCCGTACAAAGATGGTGCCGCTAGCTTGGGCCACGAAGCGCTGACACTTGGAGTTGGAGGATGGCGCGGCTAGCTTGGAGTGGCGGGTGACGCGGCTAGCTTTGCCGTACAGAGATGGTGTCGCCGGCGCTTAAAGTTGGCGTGGAGTTGGCTCGGTCGTGGAGATTTGCGCCTGGGGCGTTGTGGCACCACGGTCCAAGTTTCCTTCTTCCGCACATGGTCCAAAAAGGAAACCTTCTCCTACTTAAACTCAAAAACGTTATGCATATAAAAGACGTTCCCATTTTATTTATTTTTGTATCGTTGGATTTGGATTTTTTTCCGCATCTTCGTGTTAGCGGAAAATACTTGGACCAGCGGAGAGAACAACAGAAAAAGTAAGCGAGCCTATTTTAGTTATATTTCTTAACGTTTCTTCTTTTGTTTGCTCTTCTGTGTTGGTGTAAACCCTTGATAGGCCTGGAAGATGGTTTATTTTATAGCCTACGAGTGATACCGCAAGTGCACAGCGTCTATCGGAGACGCGGCAGAGTGCGGGTCGAACCACGAGACTTGTGGTGCTCTGGATTGATCCTAAGGGGCTTACTTAACTGAGTTTCAAGTGGTAATGAGTAACACAGGGGATTTGTGCCGATACGGCTGATATGATATTGTAATACTGAACTAAAGAATGACTGGATTATAAGGCACTAGAGTGTCGAATCCACCACCTAATCTCAGCTAAATCAGTTCAATGGTTGATAATGTTCTCGTCCCTTGTAATGGCAAGTCTGCCATTCATCCAGGGTCTCTATGGATAGCTTACTATCAACTAAGGCAATTAACTAATTCCTAGTATTAGTTGTCTTGTCATGGTACAACTAATCACAAATCAGTTTCATTACTCAGGTGATCAAACTCATCCTAAGATGGATATCTAATCGCAATTAGGGTATCTCTCCCAAGCACTAGCTGTCTTCTCAGGGCACAACTAGTCTGAGGATTAATATCAGACAATGGGGTATGAATTGCAACACATTCACATAGTAATAACCTGACTACAATGCATACTTGGCATGCATTGTGAAAGTAGAATGCAAAGGTGCTCTGATTAGATGTATCCTAAACCATATAGCACAATCAAGAACAATTATCAAATTATGAACTAAAATTAGCAACAGATCATGGGTATCATCTCAACCCTAGCAAATCAAATTAAAACATGATACAAATTGAAATTAACCTAAATTAAACCCTAATTGGTGCTCTGGCTAACCCAGGCATACCCCTAACATCCATAATTCCATTCTATTTATACATGCCCAAATACCCAAAACTTCAAACCCTAATTTATATTTAAAATAGAAATTGAATGCAACCCATACTCTGATAGCCTCTGAATCGAGCTATCCTCTTGCTCGTACGGCTGTTGATTGATGTTTGCTTCTTCTCTTCCAACTGTGAACCCTAACCCTAACCTAACCCTTTCTATCTCTTACTTAGCTCCTAAGGAAGAAGCTAAGACAGAGCTAGAAAGTAGTTGGGAGGGGATGGCGAAGGTGGCTGGTGTCAGGAGAGGTGATGATGGAGGTGGTGGTGTCATACTCTGATAGCCTCTGGAATCGAGCTCTCCTCTTTGATCATGCAATTTTGTTGATTGATGTTTGCTTCTTCTCTTCCAATCAGAAACCCTAACCCTAACCTAACCCTTTCTATCTCTTACTTAGATCCTAAGGAAGAAGCTAAGACGAGCTAGAAAGTAGTTGGGAGGGGATGGCGAAGGTGGCTGGTGTCGGGGAGGTGATGAGGTGGTGAGGCGGCTCACCTTCGGGAGAGGGAAGGGGGTGGCGGAAGAGCGGAAGCTCTTCTCTGTCGGAGTGAAGAGGTATGGGGAAGACAAGAGAATAGGGTTAGGTTTTGGTGATAGGGGCTTATATAGGTGGTGTTACGCAGAGCGGGCACATCAAGTGCTTGATGGAACGGCCGAGCGGCGTAGGATGTGGCTAAGGGAGATCTGAGCGGCCGAGAGATTTGGAGTGATCTCGATATTGCACGGGAGCAGCGAATCTCAATGCGCGTGGCGGCAGCGACCGATGGATGAGGGAGATAGAAATCTCAACGGCTCAGAGTGGATGGGCTCGGATCCGGGTCGCGGGTAGCTCTAGCCATGTCTTCCTTGTTGGGTTGCAACTGATTCGCGCGGGGCTTTGGCTTTACGCTCCATAGACGCTCGTCTCCCATTCTTTGTTCTTTTGGCTCCTCAATTTCTCCGAGCTTTATTTATTACCTAAAAACACAAAATTAATTAGTACAAATATTTATTCTTGAAAACAAAGAAAATACAGAATTTGGGATAATATCTGATTTCTGAGCACAAAAAGGCGAGTTAAGTGCCAATAAATAGATGTATAAATATGCAATATTTGGCACTCATCAAATACCCCAAACCCGAATTTTACTTGTCCTCAAGTGAAACGAGAAATTAAGAAATCCTAACTATACCCCGTCGCAGTCTCTCGAATGCATTTAGCATATGCACTAAGCCTTTAAACCCCTAGGTGTCCCTAGTGGACGAGTTGTAGTCTCGTGAGGGTTTACCGGAGGTGTACCCACAAAACCTTCTCCAACTTCAGTGTAAAAGAGTCTCAAGCATCCAAGGAGCTATGAGGACATAGAGTTTACGCATGCTAGTAATGAAGTTGGAACTATCAAAGAACGCATTCTCATCCTTAAGTCTTTGAGCGAGAAGTAACCATACCATATGAAAGAATTGGATTCGATTGTGATCATAAGCCTCGACTTTCCGCCTCACCATTAGGGTTTTATGATAATTGCACTCAAAAAGATCGCTTTTTAGTCTCTCATGTGTGCAGGCAGGAATAAAGAGAGAAATCACGCACGTTGTAGGTAAGAAGGATAACCTTCCGAAATAATTTACGGAGACTCCACGAAGTGTGGACAAAAGAATCTTTTTCTGATGATCTCTAAGAAAGGAAATCAACCATTAGCAAGGGTGGGAGTACTCACTCACTTCTCACCGATCGGAAATTAATATCACTCTCTCATAAGAACCATAGAAACGTCTTCAATCTTCGGTCTTCGGTCTTCAAATGTTGATGACGAACTTCTAAACTTCACAAAACTTGACAATTTTTAACTTTTCTACTCAAATTCCTTGTTGTTTGGATTTTTATTTTTCAATTCATCTTTACCATGGTGGTATCACTAAGAAAATAAACTACAATATTTTTTTGATTTTTTTTTTTTTTTTTTTTTTTTTTTGTTAATTAATTAATATATAAATTGGGAATAAATGTTTACAAAGCCTTGGGCGGCAACCTAGCAACAAGCTGGGCACCAACACCTTTTTGAATAGCAATACCTAGCCTATGAAAAATGAAACTACCAAAACCACTACTTGCGTCATTGTTCACTAAACAATTCTTGGACGTTGAAAAAACATAAAGTATCCTCTCCAAGTTCTCCTAAAGTAGAGAAAGCTAGAACACCCAGGACCATACCCATGAGAGACACACTTGTCCGAGGGTATTTAGTGCGTTTGCGCGAAACAAGACTAGAGATAGCTTTGCCTAGAACGAAAGAGCGAATACCATCACCAGTAAAAGGAGAGACACCTGTAACATCCATACATACATCTTGACCATTTTCCCGATTAAGGGCGAGAATATCAGCGGGCCTTAAGCCTTTGTCATCATCGACCAGAAACCCAAGAGAGACTTCCTTACGGCGGGTACAGCGGCTTTGTAGCAAATGTCGGCGACAATGTCGCGTACAAAGTCATGACGGAACTTAATCCCAACATCTTTAGCACAATGGAGCGCGTGATCCCCAAAGATATCCATAGATTTGTTGCAACTTGAGCATAAACCATTTTCAACAAATAATGGGATACCAAGGCGATGAATGTAGAGGACCCAACCTGGCCCATGGGGCCCTAGGCATTAGTTAAGCCCAACAATCGGTAAGGCTAACAAATAATCCTGTGCATGCTTAACTTGATTACATTGCCACAAAATGGAATCTCTTGCAGACATAGAAAATTGGTCTGGGATTTTCTTCTTAATTGCATCGAAATAAGTAACTGCCAGGGAGTGCATGGAGGGGGGGGGCAGTACTATCGACGCAATAAGAAGACGGAAGTCCACATACCTGGATGAAGTTCTGAAGAGCCAACTGATAAGCAGTGCATTTGTTTGTTGAGAACAAGTTACCCGAATCACCTTTTGCCTTTGAAGAAGTCTGGCTCAGAAGCTAGATAACAATAGGTGCATGGTGTAAATACCCAAGCCACCATCTTTGATGGGCAAGGTAGCAATCCTCCGTTGTAAAGGACCAAAACCAGACCGTCTCCAGTGCAAGAAGTCTCAAGTACTTGAATAGGTGATCATCAAAAGCTCGGTAGCTTGTTGAAGGGCTGCGAGGGGTTGGTAGTGCGCATTGAAAAATATAGCCTAGATACACCGTGTACAATTGCGAAGTAATAACATCTCACTTTGAGGATCCTTGAGTTTTTTTATGGCGGACATTAATGAGCAGTCTTGTGCACCCCGCTCAACATCATATCACTAATAAATCTCATATCCGAGACTCACAGGACCACCCAAAAGTTTGACGCCATTAGAAGGTCTACCAATACCAGGAGGAAAACACCATCAATAGTATACATGTGATCAATCGAAGGCCAAAGACTTCCGTTTTCTTGATGTTGAGATGTAAAACTCTTCTCGGACCTTCAATTTCAATCAAAGCGTAAGGCTTTGGCAACCTCAAGAGTATCACCAATGATTGTACCATCATCAAGGTACCCGGGCGTGTAAATCGAGGCTTGCAGTGGAAGCAATGGTCTTCACCAAGGGGTGAAGTGTCAAGGCAAATAGCAAGGGACCGAGAGGATCACCTTGTTGGACTCAGGGCGGAAGATAAAATATATTGGTCATAGTAGAGTTTAGCCGGTCGCATGTAGCAAAATTCAACCCAACGAAATACACAGGACAATGAAGACGAACCTCCTTAATGAGCTGAGATCTGCTCACCATGTTGAAAGCGTTCGAAAAGTCAATAAGCAACATTGACATCGTGTCCGAGTGACCTTTTAACTCCAGCAGGCCATTTACTGCGTGTAATATACTCTCCCCCCCAGTAGGCACACCAACACCAAATTGATAATCACCTAAATAGGAAGTCATATCCTTGCCGACAGAAAAAGCCGCCACTTTAGAGACCAATCTTCGCCAAACCGTGCCAACTGCTATGGGCCTAAGGCCACCACCAGGCTTAAGCAACGGTGTTAAGGGCGCACTAGCAATAAACTCTCCTAAGCCATTAGGGCATTTTCCAGCCAACCAAAGGTTGACAACCCCTGTAATAGAAGCGAGTAAATCGTCTGCAATAGCGGCTGCAACCCCACTCATCACATCAACCAAATGTTGAGCCCGAAGTCCATCTCGTCCGCATGATGTACCCTTAGGAAAACTCCTAATAGACCCCATAACTGCTCGACTATCCACTGTAATGGATCCGTTAGAATATCATCACATGGGACGTCGGGAGGAGGCGGCTTTGGGTGCTTATCTTGCAATTCGGAGTATGTTTGTTCATTGCGAGGGCTACTCCACTTGAAGAAAGCACACGAATTGCGGCTGCAAAATGACCACGAAGCTAATTTTCTTTCTAAAAGTCGTCATGTTAGCCATACCACTGTGTCTTCTCATCCATTTGCTTAGACATATTACAATCGGAAGCTGTAACATCTTGTCAACCAATGTGCGACAACCGTTGGGCTCTTTCCGGACTAACAAAGCATGGTTAATAAGCGCAACTTGTAGACGTTTTCTCCTACCTGATTTCGCCTCCGCTGAACTTATTGGTCTGTAAAGAGCTAAAGTACAAATGGGGAGAAGAATTAACTGCATCCAAGCAGTCTCACTAGTTGGATTAACAATGACCTTGTCGAAAGCGAGGCTTCGACGATCTAGAAAATGATAGCCACCGATGAGGAATGCTTGAAAGCGTCGTGAATCGCCTTTGGAAGATGGTGTTAAGCAAGTCTGTTGAGAGAGCCCCAAGCGACTCAGCTACAACAGCACCATCAGCCCCTTCCAAATCATCACAAACTGCATCACACAGAGTATTACAGATCTGTACTTACCTCAACAGATTGAACCAAACCATGAAAAGAAAATCTGCACCATCTCCATTGAACGGCCCGGAACTACGTCCCCATGAACCACCCCTTCCTTGCCTTTACACGGCATCTTCCATGCATGTAGATGCATACATCTACAACATAACCACATTCGAAGACAACCAAGAATCTTCTCCCAAGCTGCCGAGTATATGTTGATGCTTTGCAATCGGCTCTGCACATTTCCTTTTTTGTCATCGAAGCAAGGTGCTTGGCATATAGGTCTTTGCAAAAAAGAGACTTTAACATACCCCGGCTGTTGACCCCATCGACAATTATCAAAGCCCTTGAAAGGGCAATGGCGGCTTCAGGTATCAACGTCACGTGGAAGAAGATGGTGATAGCCGCAGCGGGGAAGAGGGGTTTGTAGATGATGGTGTAACGGCAACGGGAGGAGGGTTTTGCTGATGATCGATTTCGTGAAGAAACTCTGGTCGATGAAGCCATGTAAGAAACAGACGAACCCAAAAACGAAAAATAAATCCCAAACCCTAAACAATGAAAAAATAGTAGCACAAAGAAGCAAAAAGTGGAAAAAAAGAATAAAATTGACAAAACGTGGTAAGGGAATCAAAGGAAGGAAAAACAAAGGAGAAGAGATCACAAACCAACGTGAAAACATGATGAATCGAAGAAAAAAACCTATGAGCAAGATCAAGTTTTGGTCGCCCGGCCCATCGTCGCCGGAGAGGAAAGAGAAAAAAATACAATAAGTGAAAATAAAAATACAAATAATGAAACAACTAACTCCATGGACAAAGGACTTTATCACTCAATTTTTCCACAACTTGTATTGTCTTGATTTTATAAATTTTATTAATTCTCATCCTATTTTATTTTGTTTTTCTTTGTTGCACGTAAACCTTGGACTATATCAATTTTCTTTCAATATTCGATGATGCTCCGCTTGCTGGCGATGATGTGTTTCTATGGAGTCTGTTGATTGAGAGAGAGAGTGATCTTAGCGCAAATCGATATTTAGAAGGAGTTTTCATCTTTAGGCGTCACCCTCATGATTGACAAAAAAGCACTCAAGAGATCAAAAGTAGTGCTTGAAATTGGTGCGAAGTTGGGTAGCTCACCATTCATACCCGGTGACACACACTCTATGACTTTTCTAGAAAGTTGCAAAAAATTGAAGGTTGGTGCCTCACTTGATGTAAAATGGGTAGTCTCCACTATGGGTGATCACAATTCTACTCTGCGAATATCTAACAGCACCTAATTCGCTCTCCGGTATGGTTAAATCCAACTTTAACGCTCTAATCAACTAAGAAACCCGATTGTGTTTTCCGGTACTTCCAAATTCTCGTTATTTCAGTCGGACTCTCTATGTAAACATAGCTAGAAGCATGCTAGTGACTCTAAAATCTCTAAAAGTTGGAGGTTTTTTTTTTTTTTGCAAAAAGGGTTTTTAATTTAATTTTTTTTTTTTTTTTTTTTTTTTTTTTGAAAATAAAAGATTAAAAAAACTAAAAACTCTATATGCAAAAATATGCAAATGCACCCCCAAACCTAAATCAAACATTGTCCTCAATGTGTCAACAGATAAGAAAAATTTTAAACAGTCACATACCATGAGAACTATGCTGATAAGAGAAAGGGAAGAGATTACCGGATGTCAGCGGGAGCATGGTTAGAGCTTCATTAATCAAGGCTAGAATCCAACATTCTCAGTGGAGATCATATCGGATTAGAACAAAATATGTACAAGAAGACTCAACCGATTCAAGAAAGAAAAATTTAACAAGTCCTACTGGATTATATACAAAAATTCACCATAAACCAACAGATCTAAAGAGTTGAGGGTCAACCCAATAGAAAATATATACAAACATCAACGGCCTTACGCAAATATAACATGAGAGTGCAAGTAAACCGTGTATGTGAATGAAACTTCCCCAAACCTAAACTTGTGAACAGGTGTGTTTGGGAGCACAAAATCTTGCAATTTTAAAGGTACGTCATGCAAAAGGTCTAACTCAAAATGAGTTTTGCTAAGAACAAAGCGGACATACACATTCCAACTGTGGTTCCTTAAAAGTGTTATACTTTGATGCAAAATAGTCCAAGAGGAATTGGGAGGCACAAAGCTCTAGGGCCTAAACTGGAACTCTCGGAGAAAAGTTGGTTTAAGATTTTTGTGACAAACTGCACCTAGGTTTGGTGGAGGAGTTTCAATTTGTGACTCAGGGGAGAGGTTAGGTACATCTAAGTTGTTTTCATGTATAAAATCATTTGCACCATCACACACTTTCCTAAAGTCAGAAGAGGGTAAATCATGTTCACCTGCATAAAACAATTCATCAATCTCCATGTCATACTCATCATTATTCTCATGCTCAAAATAACTAGGAGAGATATCATGCTGTAACCTAGGCATGGAAATAGGCACATGCATTGAATCATTTGTGTCAACAGACAATTCAGCTATTCCTAGGTCACAAACAGGTGGTAAAGCATGCTCACATTCACAGGACAATTCCACAGGTTCCACATCATCATCACATGTATGAATATTAGAAGAAGCATCATTCATGGGGTTCTGGAAGAGACACTTAATGTCTCGAACCTAAAGATTCTACTATATTTTCAAAATACACATGCTCTTCATATTCATCATCATCATCATAGCAAAAATTCATCTCTCCATTCAAAATTGTAGTATTTTTAGTGTACTCATCTACCTCCGGATTAGGTTCATATTCAATGTTAGTTGCATGAGTAAGACTAGAAACACTATTTTCAATCCTATCATTTTGTAACTCAATCAGGTTCCGTTGGAGAATCATCTTGAGTTGTTCTATTGAAGGAGAGTCTTCACTAGTGGGTATGCATTCCTCATATGGATAATCACTGTATGATTGTGCAAGAGGTTCACTAGAGAAGGGAAGTTCAAACATGTTGCTATGTGGATGGTCATGCTTTGCATTCATTTCAAGCCTAGCATTTTGCTCCATGAGTGTTTCCATTATTGATTGCAAACTAGGAGTTGGGGGAGTATAAAATTGTTCATCTCCCCACTGTGGTGAATGATGCATGTGTGCAGGTTGATTATGGTCCCAATAGTTGCCATCATAGTCACTTCTAGACAATTCGTACATTGGATTATCATGGTTTTCCCTAGACCGTCTAAAATCATGCAAAATATAACAGTTCTCAGCAGGGTGGTCTAAGCTACCACACAAGGTACAAGCATACATTTCATATTGCTTAGGGGAAGTAGATTTGACAGATTGCCTTTCTAAAGCAGATAATCGAGCTTCTAATTGATCTAAAAGTGATGACTGGGTATGAGAAAAGTGTTCATTTTCAACCTGTGGTGGATGATGTATGTGATCATAATGATTAGGGTATGTGAGGTCGGGGGGCCTGAGAAGGCTCATAAAATTCCCTAAAATCACTATGGTATGTGGGAGTTCATACTGTTGTGAAGCGTGCCGTAAGCAAGCTCTTTAATGGATTTGTTTCCATCCCCAGATGCAGACCAAAATCCTGACATGATTTAACAACTCAAATTGAACTCAAAGCCCAGTTGTAGTGGACTCAGTTTGGTTTAAATGGCTTTTGTTTGGTTTAAATGGGCTTCCTTTGGTTTGTTGGGTTTCATTTGGTTTGTGTGGAATTTGGTTTGTTTGGGCTTTGGTTTGTTGGGAAAATACATCCCAGAAGTGAGTTGAGTAACAGGTTAACAGCCCAGATTAGGTTGAAAAATGTATAGCCCAGATTAGGTTGAGTTGGGCTCGGTTTCGTGCACAGCTGCGGAAAGTGAGCTGATTGTGAGCAAACCGAGCAACGAGCCCGACAGCTTAGGTAGAGCGGCCCGGCCACGATGAACTGCACAACCCAGATGCACAGCCAGTATTTGGGCTTCTGTGGTTGTGCAAAGCCTAGGTTGTGTGCGGCCCAGTTGATTAGCTTGATGGAACCAGGTTTGATTTTGTGATCGATCCAGGTTTTGTGGGTTTATGTTTGGTTTTGCAAAGCCCGGTTCTCGATTTAGGTTTTTGTGGCTCGGTTTCTGCACGGTGGTGTACAAGTCGCCTATGCACAAGGTTGCAAATGGATACTCACAGCTTGTGCAGGTTAGATTTAAGCTTAGCACAGGCTGGCAATATTACAGCTCAGTTGTGTGAGCTTCAGATGTGTGCACTGGTTATGTGCAGAGACACATCTTGGTAAGCTATGTGCAGCCCTGGTCAGGCCAAGCACAAGAAAAACAACAACTCACAAAAGAAATGACCCAATTTCCCAAACTTGAACACAGCACAAGAAACTCATTCACAAAGACAGAGCCGTTTATGCGAGAGGTTGGCATTTCACAGCCACCAAGACGGCTTGTGCAGGGGCAAGCTGCTTACTTACGGGTTATGCAAGGGGGTCAGATGGGGTTAAGCTTAAGGCTTGTTAAAGCTAAGGTTGCTCAGGTTGACAGAGCAAGGCTTGCAATTAGCCAATCAACTCATGCACAGCACAGGTAGATAGCTCAAAGGGGATTAGCACATGCACATTGAGCTCAAAACTCGAAATCATGCACAAGTTGGTTACCGATTTGGCCTTCGGTCTCTATGGCTGCAGGGGCTGGACTGAGCACTAAGGGCAAATGTAACCCAAGCATGGATTTCAGGTTTTCAATGGGATTTTAAACAAATATGCAATGCACAACTCAGAGCATGCACAGGGTAAGCTCAGCTAAGATTTAGCACAAGGAAGAATCAATGGGATTGATTGATGTTAGCTTCTTCTCTTCCAACTGTGAACCCTAACCCTAACCTAACCCTTTCTATCTCTTACTTAGCTCCTAAGGAAGAAGCTAAGACAGAGCTAGAAAGTAGTTGAGAGGGGATGGCGAAGGTGGCTGGTGTCGAGAGGTGATGATGGAGGTGGTGGTGTCATACTCTGATAGCCTCTGAATCGAGCTCTCCTCTTGCTCGTACGGCTGTTGATTGATGTTTGCTTCTTCTCTTCCAACTGTGAACCCTAACCCTAACCTAACCCTTTCTATCTCTTACTTAGCTCCTAAGGAAGAAGCTAAGACAGAGCTAGAAAGTAGTTGGGAGGGGATGGCGAAGGTGGTCGGTGTCGGAGAGGTGATGATGGAGGTGGTGAGGGCGGCTCTGTCGGGGAGAGGGAAGGGGTGGCGGAAGAGCAAAGCTCGCTCTCGTCGGGTGAAGAGGTATGGGGAAGAGAAGAGAATAGGGTTAGGTTTTGGTGATAGGGGCTTATATAGGTGGTGTCTTTGTGAAAGCGGGCACATCAAGTGGCGTCGATGGAACGGGCCGAGCGAGCGTAGGATGTGGCTAAGGGAGATCCGAACTACCGAGAGATTTGGAGTGATCTCGATATTGCACGGGAGCAAAAATCTCAATGCGCGTGGCGCGGCGACCGATGGATGAGGGAGATAGAAATCTCAACGGCTCAGAGTGGATGGGCTAGGATCCGGGTCGCGGGTAGCTCTAGCCATGTCTTCCTTGTTGGGTTGCAACTTATTCGCGCGCGGGCTTTGGCTTTCTGCTCCATAGACGCTCGTCTCCCATTCTTTGTTCTTTTGGCTCCTCAATTTCTCCGAGCTTTATTTATTACCTAAAAACAAAAAATTAATTAGTACAAATATTTATTCTTGAAAACAAATAAAATACAGAATTTGGGATAATATCTGATTTCTGAGCACAAAAGACGAGTTAAGTGCCAATAAATAGATGTATAAATATGCAATATTTGGCACTCATCAACCCTAGCCACAGGCATGACCTCCATGAATTTGTAACAGCACTTCAATATGAATAATTCTTCTTCTCTAATATTATTGTAGTAGCGTTAATCACAACGAAAACAATCATCATGTTAGGCAAGCATGTACGTGTGGACAACGCCATCTGTTCCCTTTTCCATGAAAACTAGCTGTAGGGTTTCCTTTTGTTCGTGACCATAACTCCTGCGGCAAAACGTGATATGATTGAGAGTATACTTCCCGCGGCCTTGTACAGTTTCGGCCAAAAACATATTCCTCACGATGTTGTCGGGTTTTGGCTAAGAGCATATTTTCCCGCGACATCACATATATATCTCGTTGAGCAAGCATCAGTTCCCTTTTTTTTTGACGTGAGTGCTATAAAATGCGGCCAAAGGGGAAATTTCCGTAGAAAATGTGTCGTTGACTTTATGCTTTCCTTCAAAGTAGTAATTTTCTGTTTTGCTTCGTTGTAGTTACTTCAAAAGCATAAGGAATTTTGTTAAGATGTCACCTGAAAGCAGTTCTGCCGCCGCATTGAGAAATGTTAACAACTCCAATCCAAACACAGACGATGAGTTCTTTACGAAATCCGGGACAATTACAAGGACCCATCCCAAATTCGTGGCAACTCTTATGACTGATTCAGAGAATGATGAAGAAGTCCAATCAGTCTGCCTAGGGCGTATAATGAGGTTTTGTCTTCAGAAGAAAGAGTACTCAGCTTCTCCAATTGACTTCAAACTCTGTCATAGTCCATTGCGCTCTTATGATAAGTGGATGAAATTTATGATGAGCCGCGACCACGTAAAGGCTAACTTAATTGAGGCGCAAATCATGCATGCTGTCATGGCGTCTGCGGCACTTCAAATCAGAAAAGACATTGCAGGATTGATTGCTTTCATCTCCGTGATGGTGTCCGGAAACTCACACGGCTATATGTAGATGGGGTGAGATGACTGTTTCTTTGGAAAGCGTAGACGTTTTGTTCAATCTTCCAATAATTGGGAAACTTGATGTTGTCTTGTCTGAGGAAGAAGAAGAAATACACGCCACTTTGGTCATAAAAGCAGCGAGATATGTTCGAAAGAATTATTAGGAAAAGTGCTTTTATAACTAGTGGGTGTCTGAGTGGTTCCCTGGTGAGCCGAAGTCGGATCAAGTGATGGATGATGCACTCCATGTTGCTGCATTTTTAATTCTGTGGCTATCCAGAGATTTTTTGGATGATGGCAAGGCAAGAAGGAGATAAGACAGAAGCTCATCAAATTTGCTATCAAACTAGCGAAAGGCGTTGCTCTTCCCATCGACAATCTGTTTCTTGGCTCTTTGTACACTCGTCTGGATCACATAGTAGAAGACATGTACGTCTCTAATGGGTATATGAAATTATACTCGTATATCCATGTCGCCTTTCTTCAAGCTTGGTTATGGGAGCATTTCAATAATTACGCTCCTAACCCGAGAACCTCATTTCCTGATGCATATGGCGGTTCTATGATACTTCGTTGGTTGGAGGCGTCCAAGACCTAGTTCAAAGCTCATTGATTTTCTTGACAATGCACATGCGGTTAACTTTCGTCCTTGGGATCCAGTCCACGCCTCCATAGTTCAACCAGACACTTTTGCTTCCGTGATCAAGGTGATATTGCGTCACCGACGGGAATATGAGCATTGAGAAACCGTGTTCTTGCAAAGCTGCATACTGGTACGTGCCATCTCTTTTCAGAGGATCTTATGAAGTAGTCCCTTACAACATTGACAGGGCTTCTCAACATATGGGCTTTGATCAAGGAATCCCATTCCATCGCCCGCTTACAGCTCCAGATGAATCGTTACCCGCTATTTTTGATTACAACATCTTTGCACCGGATAAAACTCTTCCCTTCTTGCTCTCAGAATGAAAACTTGTGACAACTCCCAAATATAACATCTTCTGCCAAGATAAGTTCCTCGCCATTCATCATTTCGTGCAGGATGTTGTGACAAAGCTACGTGGAAAACCTTCTTCTGCGGTTTTGGTAAAGTATATATTGTTGAAACAGCTTCCTTCGGGCAAGCGAAAATCCTCTAGCTCAGATGCGGACAGTCCCAGGAAAAAAGAGCAAAGGTCGAAAAATCGTGCAGGTGGCTTTCAAACGGATTCGAAGGCTCTTGTGACTTTTAGTTCATCCAACATGCAAGTACGTATGGTTTTCTTACTGCTTTGGTTGATTGCATAAATATTTTGAATTGTCGCCACTGAAGATTTATTCCATTTTTTGACCCAGGGTCTTAACATGGTAAACGCCTTCACCAGGCTCGTACATGGCCAGAAAAAGGGGCCTCCTGAAGAAAAATCTTGCGATACTGAGCCCCTTAACAACGAAGAGAAAGATGAAGAAGAAGAAAGTTCAGGATCCGGCAATGATGGGAAAAGTACTTCAGAGCGTAGCGGCGAGTCTTCTTCCAGTCCCAGTGGGCCCACAGATAAGTCGGTGAGTTTTCCATACTTTTTTCTTGGATTATTTATTTATAATGAATGACTAATTAATTGGTGATATTTACAGGAATAGGTTATTTCTGAAAATAACTCTGAGATGGAGATCCACGGCAATGAAGGTGTAACAGTGTCTCCAGTCATGGAAACCGTACCCGCTGGTGATCTTGAGATGGAGGTTGATCATCACGAAGATGTTGATGTATCTCCCATGGTGGAAAATATTGTCGTGACGACGGGTGTGATTGTTCTCAAAGAGTCTTTGCTAGTCGCACATCCACCCGCGGGTGTCGTCTTCGATCCTCCATTCGAGGCTCCTTTTGAAGGTCACGTGTTGATTAGAGGATTCAGGTGTTCCCGTGAAGTATGCGAAGCTATATACCAAGATATGTAAGAGGTATGGGCACATTGCCACGACCAAGAAAGTTGATAGTCGCTTTGCATTGGTTAAGCGCATGGAGGAAACCTTATCTTCAATTCATGACATGTGTGGCGTGAATGGACACACTGTTTCTGGAGACGTTGTCAGGAGTTGGGAATTCCGTCAGGATATGTGTGTAAACTTTGAGTTTAACACTCCCGATTCTGTGAGGGATTTTCCGAGATCCAAAGGCTGCAGGCTGAAGCGGTTAATGGCCCTTTCGCGATTTGATTAATCAACAGGAGGCAGAAGTCGAGAAGTTGTCCCATGAGTTGAAGCTGAAACAGGCGGCTCTTTAAAGCATGAAGGACATTTTCTCCAAGAAGAACGAGCCGTTGTTGGGAAATTTTCCTTGAATACCTTTATTTTCTGAACTTCTTTCTTAGTTTTTTTTTTTTTTTGAAAGGCAAAAGAAACGCCTAGTTTATGGTTTGGTTTTCTGGTTTTTGGATTGATAGATGATTGCTTCTTACAAGAGTTTTTGGATTATTTTGGAATAATTGCCTTTTGATCAATCAATATGTCAAAATCTGACTTGCGAATGTAAGTAGAAAAATCATTCGGGAAAATTGCGGAACCATGAATGTTGTGTGAGAAAGGGAAAGATATGAAATCTTGGGATGATTGGTTTATTGGCTTCCATTGTAGATGTGAAAACCCAAACAATATATCGTGTAAAAATTGTCTGGTAAAACTTACTCGCTTTAGAGCCTTTCACCAAAACTGAATCTTCAGGGAGTAAATCCGAGTCTTTATGTGATGTCATCCTTGCCGCGAAAAGTCCCCATTCATTCTTTATTGTCCGTGAAACATCTTCATGTCGATCCGTGGTAAGGCGGAGAGTCTCTAGTCCCTAGATGTATTTTCCCCCGAATCTTGGACGATGCGCGAAGCATTGCATTTATTGGGAGGATGATGGAATTGAGAGTTGAATTTGCAACCGAGAGATTAATCTCCCACCGTGGTCACCAATTGTTCGTGGGTAAAAACCGTTTCTGCTTTGATTTTGGTAATTTCGGTGTGTGGGTGAGAAACGAATCGAAACCCTAAACAATGTACTTGCGGGAGTACTTTTGATTCGAGAGATCAATCATTATAATCATGTACTTTTGGATGGCTGAGATTGCATATCATGAGGAAGAGTGGTCATCGATTATGGTCGCATCTTGTTGTATAGCGAAGTGGGGCCATTGGCATAGTAGCGCCTGGTAGAGCCATGGCATAGCGGCATGATAATGGCGTAGCCGCGGCATAGCGGCATGCTAGTAGTCGTGGCATAGCGGTATGCCAGTGGTGTGGCATAGCGGCATGCCAGTGGCGTGGCATAGCGGCATACTAGTAGCCATGGCATGGCGGCATGCCAGTGGCGTTGTGGCATGGCCACGCCTGTGGCGTTGTAGAATGGCCAAAGCTAGGATTTGGCGTCGTGGTAAGAATTGGGGCTTGGCGGCGTGGCCAAGGCTAGGATTTGGCGATGTGGTAAGACTTAGGGCTTGGCGGCATGGCCAAGGCTAGGTTTTGGCGCCGTGGTAAGAATTAGGTCTTGGAGGTGTGCCTAAGGCTAGGTTTTGGCGTCGTGGTAAGAATTAGGGCGACTTGATTGGCCCAGAAAAGGGGGCATCCAAACATAAGGCGCGGCTACACTTCTGGTTAGAGTGTTGCGGCTTTAGAGCGACCTGATTGGTCGATTAAAAGGGAGCCGGCCAAGCATGGTTGTGGCTACACTTCTAATGAGAGTGTGGCGTCTTTAGAGCGACCTGATTGGTCGATGGCAAGTGGGGCCGGCAAGTATGGGCCCGGCCACAACTTATGTGCGCGTGGCTAATTTGAGGAGACACGATTGGTCGAGAGAAATATGGCCGGTTTAGGAAGGGGTGTGGCCAATGACAAGTGGCGCCTGTTAGCCTAAGGCATGGCCACGCCTCCCATTGCTGCTGCGGCTCCCTGTTTTCTGATTCTTAGCAAGGCTTTGCACCTGCTAATCCATGCAGATTAATTACCTAGTTTTCCTAGGTTTAATTTTGACAAGCAAGGTCTGATATATTGCGCGAGGCGCAAAAACCCTAACTTCTGCAAGTTAGTCAGGTCAATTGATTGAATTATGTGTTGACATAGAGTTCTTTTAAGTTCATTGCCAGAGAGCAGCATGCTTTTTCTTATTGAATACCTTATGCGAAGACCTTATCCTTGATACTTGGAAATTCGTGTTACTGCATACAGTGAACACAAATCGTCATGCCATATAAACATTAAGGGTTCATCCGGAGAACATAGCATAGAAGGCATTCAAAGGAGCTTATATTAAATGAATATAGGCGAGGCGCCGAAATTTACAGAACATCTGGGATGGTTGCTACATTCGCCAGTCTGGATAAATTTCATGTAAGTATATTGAACGGCTCAATAAATATGCCAGTGGAGAGGTTAGCACTCACGGAACCGTTTCCTTACATAGTGACGTCACATAAAATGCATGGTTTTACGATTTCAACCCTGAGGTAAAAACCACCATCAACAGTAGTATGTTATTGTAGTTACCTAAAATCGGTGAGAGGCTAAGAGTGAGATTCTGTGGTTTTGAAAGTGAGTTACGGGAGGTTGATCACGAACACTCTTCTCATAAACCACGCAGAGTGGCGTTCATAGGCTACTTCAGCCACAAGAGAGGTTAGAGCTGGTCTTATGGAGGTAGCAGATGGAGAGAGAGATCAGAGAATTCTAGAGTTTGAAGAAGAATTGCTCTGAGAGTTTTATGAAAAACTTGTATGTTATCTTGGATAAATAGAGGACCTATTTATACATGAATTCTCTAATCCCAGGTCGGTGAAGATATGGATTGCTTGTCGTACGTAGCACTTCTCCCATCTCTTTAGGAATAGTTAGAGATGACCCGAACAATCACTGGTGAAACTGGATTACAATGATTGATGTGAAACAATTTTATTGTTGAATGTGATATGTATCAGTTGATGCAAAATCGCATCTACAGTTAGCTTGAATTGAAATCGGACTGCAGTGGTTGATGCGAAACTAGACTGCAACAGTTGTGTAGAACTAGACTGGTAACAGTTGTTGTAAAAGATGAGCTATATTTTCAGTCACTATGCTAGAATCCATGTTGACTGTTGTAGTAACCGAAACTTTTATTTTCTAATTGATAGTAATTTCTGACCAAACTGGGTAGCAGTAACTGCTGCCACTACAGTCTGAGATGCAGAAATTGTGAGCGAAAAAGGCGACAGCCATTAGTGAGACCCTTCAGTTGTTGGAATTGTAACAGAATTTATGTGTTGCTGGTCCTCCTAGCGATCTTAGATTTTTTACTGGATCTGACAAAGATCTTCGTATGTCGTCAATAGTTATATGAATCAGCATAACAACAGTGATGTAAAACTAGACCAAGACAGTTGCAACAGAATTGGAATAGAACGATAGCGGTAACTTGACCACGACAGCCATATAACGTTGTACTGCAGCAGTTATGAGCAAAACTGGATTGCAACAGTTACGAGCAAAGCCGGACTTCAGGAGGTATGAGCAAAGCAACACCGCAGCATTTGGGATCAGCTGGTCTGCAAGAGTGACGAACAAAGCTGCACTGTATGGCGATTCGATCAAACTGGACTACAGAAGATGCGGGCTAAGATGTGTTACATCACTACTCAGTAGAACTCGCAAGCGTTGCTATCTCAAGCTTGTTTGTAAAGTTTAGGTCATCAAAACGATAAGTCTTGATTTCTAGTCTACTTATAGATGTGTCTCGGATTAGGATACAATGTGTAGTTGAAGACGAAGATCTACTAAGGAGAGCTTGTAGGGACTTCATCAACAAAAGGTATGTGGATACTTAAACTCATCTATCACTCGGAAGTCTATTCTATTTTATTTCCTATTGAGACTAAGTGGTATAGCTATATAAACTTTTACATTATACACATTTGATATTTCGAACTAAGTTTAACTCGGTTACATCTTTCTCGAAATATGTGTTGGAAAGCTTTTTTCTTTAACTACATTCATCATTATTCTTGACGAGTTTAGTAGGAAACAATTTGTTTGTTGGAAATTAAATAATGAGTCAAAAGATGATCATGTGAAAAATTGCCTTGTAACATCTTATATGATTTGTGTGAAGCAGTCATTTGATGTAGACTTGGAATGTTTCGTATTGATCATTCAATCACTTGAAAATTAATTATAATCTAATAGTTTCTGTGAGACACCTATTGTCGTCTTCTAAGAATGTTTCAATGATTCAAATACGATTTTAGAACAAATAACCATTGACTGGATATAGACAGTATGCATACCAGTATGCAAACTGTTGTACTATGATTTAGGTCCGTGAACCAAGTATGCATACCCGTATGCAGACGTTTTTAACAGTTAAAGTATGTGACCAAGTTTTCATACCCGTTTGCAAACTTTCGTACGTGACTAAAGTCTGGAACTTAAGTTTGCGTACCCGTTTGCAAACTAAGTTGGTTTAAGCTCTAAAATCGGTTAAGTATGATTTCATACTCATGAACAAATACATTTATAAATTAAGGAATACAATCTTTGCAAACCATGGCTAAAATGCTCATAAACTGATTCTCTTGAATCAATCCGATTTTGTTTCAATTGTGTCTTGTATACTTCTATGAGAATATAAACAGTTCAACAACTCTATGAGTAACACAATAAGATTCATTTGATTATCATTTGATCTAGAAGTGTTAGATGAATGTGGTGAATACAAAAATGTTCATATGGCTAACATTGGTTAGCTATTATTGAGCCAACTTAATATACACGTTTAGGTAATTCTACACATATCTAACTGAAGGTATATTTCATTTGTGCGTAACAAGCTACGACCATCTAACGGTAGACAGATATTGCTTTGGTTTTAATCAAACTTAGCTTGAATCTTAAATCAGGATTTCATCTAACGGTGAATATTGATTGCTTCGTCTCAAAGCTATCAAACCCTGATTTGAAGACTATATAAGGGAGAACTCTAGAAACTGGAAACCTAATCCCCACACCTTCTATGTGATACTAGTTGCGACTAGAGTCGATTCTCCTTTAACCTAGGTTTTTCCTAAAACCATTATAGGTGAACGGGTTAAAGACTTCATTGGGATTCTGAAGCCAGACCCAACTATTTTCTCCGTGGTTGCGTGTTCCGATCTTACTTGTTCTATCGTATTGAGTATTATCTTCTCTAAGATTTGCTCGAGATTTATCTCCGATAGGTAAGATATAAAAAATAATCTCAAGGATCTTCGTCTCATTCTTTCTGATTCAACAATAACTTGTTCTACTACCATATAGTTAAGTTATTATGAGGTGATTGATATTTCTAGGCTATTCTTCGGGAACGTAAGACCGGATTATAAACTGGTTCATGTTAACCTTGATTTATCAAAAGACGGAACAAAAACTTCGTAGGTGTTTCTATTATGGGAGACAGATTTTTTAATAAAGTCTTCGACTTTGGGTCGTAGCAACTCTTAGTTGTGGGTAAGATCAGCTAAGGGAATCAAGTGCATACATTCCTGCTGGGATTTAGAGGCGTAAGGAATGCGACTATACCTTAAGCGGTGTGAGACTTGGTTAGGGCTTAACTACATCCCAGTCCTAAGTAAACTTGTAGTGGGCTAGTGTCAGTAGCGGCTTAATACAGTGTGGTGCTCAAATTTGGACTAGGTCCCAGGATTTTTCTGTAATTTCGGTATCCTCGTTAAAAAAACTTCTAGTGTCTGTGTTATTTATTTTCCGCATTATATTTGTTTATGTAAGTGAAAGATCACATGTTGTGCGCAGTTCAATCAATTGGTAAATCTAACCTTTGGTTGTTGATTGAAATTGATTGACACTTGAACATTGGTCTTTGGTACCGTTCAAGTTGTTTCTCATAATAATCGAAGCTTACAGATTCCATCCGTTTGATTTCATCGATTATATTGAGAAACAGAGATATAACTCTTGGATATATTTCCTTGATTGAGTCTGACTGTCTAGTCGATTCTCTCAGAATTATATTGGAGTTAGGCCATATATATTTTCGAATGAAATATTGGGTGTGGTTGTTAGAACCCTCTTTTTCAAGCTGAACTGCAACAGCTGCGATCACCTGGACTGGCAGAGTCAGAACTAAGATGAACTACAAGAATTGCAGAATCACCGACAGAGAGCTGCGGGTTAAAGGCTGCATCGCAAAGAATCGCGTCAACCGGAATGCGAGGGATATGCGGGTTAAGCCGCATCGCAGCGAAGAAACGAACAAAAGCCGCATCTGCGAAGAAAGAACGAACAAAGATGCACCGCAGGCAGCGACTTAATCTGCAGCCGCTTGGATCAGCTAGACTGCATGATCTACGATTAGAGTTAGATTACAATAGTTTCTGAGGAACTGGATTACATCAGTTCGACCAACTGGACTGTAGCAGTTACGAGTAAAACTGGACTGCATCAATTGCTTCCAATTGAGTACAATAGTTACGAGCAAAACTAGACTGCATCGATTGCGTCCAAGTGGGTGCAGTGGCTTCTTAGGAACAAGAGTACAACAGTTCGATCAACTGGATTGAAGTAGTTTCTGCGAAACTGGACTATAACAGTTCGATCAACTGGACTGTAGCAGTGATTAACGATATTTTTTCCGATAACTATATCAAAATATTAGGGTGTATACTCACCCCCTCTTAATCCTGTAACTAGTTGTAGGATTAAGAAGTTCAGGTTTCCTTTATTCCGATTTCCAGAAGCTGAATCTCGTGTCGCATTTAGGTGATACGTAACTCGCCCCCAAGCGTGTGTAGTGTTACGCAGCTCGACATGGCTGCCGGGGTTGGCCGCCGACTTTTTCCTGAATTTTTTTTCTTCGTTAGAAACTTTTCGCAACACTTTTTCGTATTGTTGTGTTTCCTTTTGAACTTGTCGCAACACTTTCCCCGTTGTTATCTTTTCTTCGAACTTTGTGCAACAGTCTTTTTTTCCTTGGACTTTTAGCTAAGATTCTGGGGAATGTTGTCGTTTCTTATGGACTTTTCCGCCACCGTTTTTTTATACTTTTGTGGCCTTTTCTGGATGTTTGTTTTCTAGGGTTTTCCCCTCCTGCCTCTGTCGTACGTGCAGCTGGTGCATGGAGCTAATGGAAGCAGTTAGAGATATGTAGCTTGGAAACCTGGTAAACATAGTGGTGGTGATTTCGACAAACTTCGAACTCGAACATGTTGCCGCTGTGTTATTTAGGAATCGATTTCTTCAAACTTTCGATTTGTACATGTTACGGATCAGACATACTGGCCACAGTTTTGATGATGCTTTCACTTTATCTTTTGCTACGAACTGAACGTCCTGGCAACAGTTTCATCGAAGCATTGCAGTGATGCAGTTTTGCTGGCTTCGGAAAGTAATAGTTTTAGCAAACCTCGAATCGCTATGACGATCGCACTGCCGATTGCGATCAATCGAATCGCAGAACCGTGATTAACTTGATCACAAAGAAATTACGATCACCGGACTTCGACAATTGTGATCAACTAGACTGCAGCAGGTGCGATTAGCGGATCGCAATGGTTGTTGTTGATGGCGTCCAAACTTAATTCTCACGAACATGACTTTGAAATTTTTTGCACTATTTTTCTCAATGGGAAAGCACAATTCTTTTTCTCGTATTCCCCTTAGTCGGCGCCAATGTTTGTAGGCAGAAATATTTCTAGGCACAGAACACAACTGATTTGATGATGATGATGATGTAAACTAGGTTAATGACACGAAATAAGCATACTTAAGAGACACACGCAATTAACGTGGTTCGTCAAGTGTTTCATACATCCACGGATGAATCCCCGTATGGAGAGATATTTTATTGATGTATGGATTACAATGGTTTTCTGATACCTTTTAGGGTTTGCAGGAGAATTTTTGTGTATCAGGGCGTGTCCTCTTTAGGGTTGAGATTCCCATTTATATATATTGTTCAATACATGGGCCAAACCCTAATTTCGAGATAAACTTCCTCTGCAAGTAACTTGGCTAGGAAGACATCTGGAATGTTCCAGAACTTTCTTTGCAGCTTGGTCAGCAAGTCATCCAGAATCTTCCAGGATTTTTGCACTGGATCGGTAGAAACGGGCCAAATCGACATGGGCTTACGGTTTGACCAAAAACCTTGACTTTGACTTGCATGGTTGACTTTCGCTATTGACTGCGACTATCGATCTTTGACCGGCGGACTGCCTTGACTGGAGACATGGCTGGAGACTGGATGAATCTTGGTGGCAAGATAATCACAATATGGATGGAGGTCGGTGAAGCCGGTGAGTACTGGCCGAAACTAGTTGGTAGCGGGAAACTGCAACTTGTTGAAATCGGCTTGGAGCGCGACTGGCAACATGGCTTCGACAGTTGACCGGTCGTTGACTTTACCCGTTGACCGCTCGTTGAAGTTGCCCATTGACCGTATGCCGACTTTGACCATTGACCGGTCATTGACTTTATGTAATACTGGGCAGGCTGGTGGGCTGCATCTGTTAACTGGATAGCAAGCTTGGATGATAGCTTAATAGTGGCCTAGTGTCACGCCTTCAAATGCTCCAAGCAATTTTTCGCGAAGGTATAACTAAGCAATACACTGGTTCAGTGATCTCTTATCACCCACTTGTATTTCAGCCTTATAAGTTTGCACCAATGCAAACAGCCAACTCTACCAAGAGTATGCAACGGAAAACTTACTTAGATTTTCTCTACCAAACAATATAGCCCGTAACACATAGAGGTTCGTGCCATGTTTATGCTTCACATGATTGGGGGAGTATTATCAAATCAACAGTAAACCAAAGCCAAACGCATAAGCCAACAAACTCACTTTTATTAGCTTAAGGGGAAGATACAAAATCGTCCAACCAATGGACTTTACAAGCTTATTCTCTAAGCCTAATGCAGAATCACTCTCTACTACAAATGTGGTTCCTCAACACTCGAACTATTGAACAAGTCATTTACAAGGGGTTCTCTGGCTATTTATAATGCCAAGAACCAGGGCCAATCCGTATGCAACTCACTTGCACGCCCCATGAACAGCCATCTGTCCATGGGCATTTCCCTAACTTCCAGTTCTACTTTTTAACTTCTAACTTTGGCGCTGGCTCATACAATGGCGCCACACCTGTATCCAACAGTTAGGCTATGCCAAACTCGGTTACAAAGCTGCTTTATAACCGTCTCTAACTTCCGCTCTCCTTCTGGCATGCGTGTGATGCACACACACTCGCAACTGATAGCTTGAACTCAAGTTTGACAATCACTATGCGTCACTGAACTTTGGCCCTTCCAATGTTCGATAATGATTGTGCTTCACTCATTCTTGGCATACGCCAAGTACTCAGTATTGATTACGCTTCACCCCACTTGCACTTCTGCCAAGCATCTGGCAACGGTTGCGCTCCACTTTACTCGCTACGCACTTAGCTCATTTAGATGCCGACATCCAAATATCATGCCAACTGAGTCTTGACTTGCTTAATTCAACTTCATGCTTCATATGCATCACTTGCATCTCTTTTGGCGAGCAGTTATCCCCAATGGCGCATTTGGAAACGCCATTGTTGCATATGCATCATCCAAGTCTTGGCCAGTGCTTGGAACGATGCCAAAGTCATTCCATGACTTTGCATTTCATCCTTTACTCTTTTCTTGAGCTAGGCTAACTCTGAATAAGGATATGCAACACTATCGCATAGTATTGCATGTGCTAAGTAGCCTTTCTTGTCTCAGCCATGTTGGCGCTACACTGTCGGCATGTGCAGCTCCATCTGCCAGGCTACGTTCTCAGTAACGCGCCATTATGAAGCTTCACTCTTGGGACATGTTATACCTAGACAATATTCTGGCCTAATATGTGACATTTTACTCATGGTACAAACAAATAGTCATTTGTGGAAAATGGAATTTAAACCACTGTCAGAATAAGAAGTAATAACACTAAAAACGACTGTGTCCATCAGTTGGATTCTAGAAGTGGTTTTTTCCAAAACGACTGTGTCTGAAAAACGTTGAAGTCATTAAAAAAACCACTTTCTTCAACAGTCTACCCAGCAATACTGATAAACACAGTAGTTTTTATTGATGATATTTTATATAAAAAAAATCGTATTCATTCAACTGAATCACATTATACTAGTAGTGACTTTTAGACTGAAATTTACAAAAATAAAATGATAATGACTTTATTGCTCAATTTGTATTGAAAAGTGTATTCAGTTTAAAATTCAGTTATCTAAAATATTGCAAGTTCTAAATCTGGAAAACTTCAACACTAAGTTGGAAAACCTTAACATATATTTCTATATTACAAGCTTAACCATAAAAATTTCAACACTAAGTTGAAGGTAAGACTGCACCATCTATGCCTTGATTTTCTGACAAACTAGCTCAAATCAGGTTCATTATCTCATCCCTAAGATGCAAACAAAAACCAAGACTATAGCAATTAACAACAGAAAAAAAAAGAGGGAAAAGACGATGAATCTACTCGACACCAGCACCACCTACAACTACATATACAAGTATCCACTTAAATTGAAATTTAAAGAAAACATATAAACTGCAGTCATTACCATTTACATGATTAATATAATGCTCCCTGTTGGAATTTTCACCACCTGGGCAATATGGGGACACAGTAATGTATTAACAATTTATCATCAACTGCAAATAATTCCTTAAATACTTGTTGTTAAAAAGGGGCTGAAGATGCATACAGATAGTGAATTACTTACTTGACCATTTGCAAATAATTTCACGGTCCTTTAAGCACCATATCAGTCGCGCGCACTGGTTTCCAAAGGCATACCTACCAGTTCAAATGGCTTTTGTCCAACCTGTGATAACCTCAAGGGTAAGTACAAAAACCAAATACTCGGTACTTGACATTTCTAACATCACAAATAAGCCAAAGCATTATCAATGACAATCTTGGGGATATTCTGGCACATGGGTTCACGATAAAAGTTTTTGCGAAAAGAAATAAATGAAGAAATACAACAAAGTTTAACTCCATACAACTCAATAAGATACCAAGGAAAGAAATTCAGTAGTTGACGGGCTTTCTGTCCAAGATGCATAAGTAAATTATCCGGTTTGATGTTCCGGTGCGAAAAACCTTTGGAATGCATATAAGCTTGATTCTCTTAATCTAAAAAAAGTAAAATTATTCAATCAGTTGTCATACAGTTTACTACATTAAGCAACACCAATATACTACAGTTACTTAAAGTAGCTATAAGTGCAGTAGACTTGCTTCATAATTAGGAAACGATAATTTAAACAACTTCGGATAATTACATCAATTGCGAGGCACCGTCATCCGTAACACCAAAATATAGATAAATCACAAGAACAGTCTACACGAACATGGCCAATAGAATTCTTACTCACCTGTGACTTTCATTATAGCACAATTACATGACTATAGTCTGAACTTAGTCCAAGGTCGCACACCACTACCTCTGCATATGCTGAAACAGGTTCATGCTATGGCAGCAAAAGGAGCTGCACAAACAGCACTTGCCAATGCTGATCCTGCACCACCATTGCGTTGATAAGTCTTCAATGGTCTTCCAACCATAGAAGGTGATGTTTTCCTAAGGCCGTCTCTGAGACTCTCGTAATCCAGCTAATCAAAATAAGATGAAAAGAGAGGAGATCATGACTATGGTCTAACAATATTACTCGCATAGTATAGTGATGAGTAGCTATGTAGATCGCATTACATAACATATATAAAAGTGTAATGCATGTTGAATGTAGAGATCAATAACCACATAATTCCGTGAAGAAAAAAGATCCAAAAATGCTAACATTTGATGCTTACAAAAGGAAACAGAAAAATAAATATTGGTATTAGTAGGAAGTAGTTCATGAAGATCCATGAGAAATGTTACATTAACTATATTTAGCTTTTGCAGTTCAAATACCATTTAAAAAAAAAAGGTTGGTCAAGAACTGAAAATTTAGAAAAGTACGAGGTACCACAAAAGGCATATGCCATAAAGACAATATTTTGAAGCTTCAAACTTATGAGGGTAACAGAAAAGGAACAATAATTCAATACAAAGACGAACCAAAAATTCACATAAAGCCATAACTGATTAAGTAGTAAGAGTACTACGATTTTACCTCTTTGGATTCCATTGAGAAACCTATGATCCTTCTTATAATTCATACCTGGTAAGATAACCATCTTAGCAGTACCAAAACCAACATTGAATAGTGATCGAATAGGAGGAAGGACTTTCAAAGGCTTATGGATCTACATACAGATACTTGATTGATTAATATCAGTGGAGAACACATCTACATTATATGACCCATGAACTCTTTAGTGTACGATAGATAAACTCAATTTGATACCTGATTGTGTGAAATATCTTCTAACCATTCCCCAACAATCGTGTCACATACACTACCCCAGCCATATATCCCAACAACATGTATGTGTTTGAGCTATATATATGTCAACCCTTGTATCAAGAATTTTACAAGAAAAAGATATGAAAAAAAATTCAAAAATTTATATCAATTGTTTACCCACAATAATATTCTAAAAACAAGATATGACTATCATGAAACCTTACCAAGTATGGCGAATCACTAGCTTCGTCATACACAACTATAATTAAACCTTCGTAAATTCCAAATTCAAACTTCACAAGATTAAATGTGATAATGGGTATTGCAAAATACCTTCCATGGAACTAGATTAACCTGGAGCTTATAAATCCCTACTCATGTCCTACCTTCTTGATCAATCCACAAACCCTTATTTTACAGCCTTCAGCTCTGAACTTAGACCAAGATCGCACATACCTCACAAGAACCAAACCAAACGCAAGACAAAAAAATGGTAGTCAGATACATTCACTGATGCAAGAAACAGATTGTCGCCCACAGGTGGTTCTCACTGCATAGAAGAGTGATCCAAAATTCAGTAGGCGATCAAAGTCCAGCAACACAAATTGATGTTGCCAGAAATATTTTCAGAAAAAGACTCTAACTTGAGAAAAACAGAGAGCAATCATTAAACAGACCACAAAACATCTGGCACCACTAGCCATAACCATATACCCACAACCAACCTAACAAGAAGTACCACCACAGCAACAACAATACAGATAAAATGCCAGGAAATCCCCATTCAAGCACAACTTTCATCCATTTAAGAAAACCCATAACTGAAAATAAGGAGAAAAATTGAAAACCCATACCAAAACTTAATGACTACACACAATAAAAACAATTAAAATCCATCAAAATTACCCAAATCTACGAATTTGAACTCAAAATAAGAAAAAAAAAACGTTAAGATTAAATAAGCCCTAGTTTGAGAAATTGAAATCATAGCAATTTACAATGTTCGTATACCTTAACATTTGTTTTTCATGAAATTGTTGAAGCCGTTCAGTCAATACCCTTTTCAAAACCAGAAAAACTGAAAAAACATCAAATTATCACCATCAGAAACCCTCAAACCCAAATCTAAGAATCAGAAACAGAAATCAAATAAAATCCATATGTAAGTCTCACCATTATAGCAGACCAACCTCGCGAAATAGATAAATTTTTCTAAAAACTTAGATTTCTTCGTGCTGATTAGGTTAAGAGGAATCCAATTGAACACCAACAAAATTGAATCAAAGAGATGGAGATGTTATACCTGAAGATAAATCTACCTGAAGGTCTTCTACATGCCAAAACAAAACAAAATTTCAATTAAAACACTAACATCCAAGAAATTAAAGAAAAAATAATTTATATTGTGAACCCACAGGTTTACCTGATGAAGATTGAAAACCGAAAAAAGAGGTTTCAAAGGAATAGGTTTTGAAGAAAAAAAAAGGGTTGATAGATATGGGGAGAAATAATGGTTTTGAATCATGGCGATTTGTGTCTTTGATTATTTTTTTCTCTCTAAACAGGAGCTCGAACTGGAGAGAAGAATTGCAATAATGCAATTAAAATGGATATAAAATAAAAGATAATATCTCGATAAAGACGGGGTTTCATCATCACCGTACAAATATTCCCTAACTTACATCTAACCCGTGGTTCTAAATCTTCAACTGTAGAACTAGTTGCGCACACAATGGTTTTGTTGTTTTGGTATTTGCGCCACAGTAGTTGATATACTCTACTAAGGAGTCATGATATTTACGAAAATACTACTAATATAACGACTGTGTCGGAATGATGTATTAAAAAAACAGCTGTGTCTCACAGCACACGTGATTATTTCGGCCAAGAGAAGTCGTTTTTGCAAAGCCCAGAAAGTGGTTAAAAACCCATTCTCCACTAGTGAGTTAAAAACCCATGCCTTATAAACGTGGAGTAATTTAGATGAGTACGACCAACAAGTACAACGACAAGATTATGACCGGTACCTTTACACTACACGTACTGTGGACAGCTATACTGCTATCATCAGTAATGAAGATGGTGGATTTTAACTCACTATATGTCCGAAGCTGGTAGGCATACACCAACATTTTACACCCCTATGTGTCATCTATATCCACCGTAGATTTCATCTCCAGTCTACCCCACCAGAGAAAACAGGGGTCCGCTTTAAAAAAAAGCCAATAAAAAACTTGACACATAGTGGTGTAAAATTTTGGTGTACACTTTTTGGTGTATATATAGCATTTTCGCTATCTGTCCACCGCCCCCTTCCCCCACTCTTGTCCACCGCTTATGTGTCGTGCAGGCATGGGTGGATTTCAATAATAATGGGACCCCCTCGCTTCTGGGAGATCAAAATGGGTAGAATCTAGGGTGTGGATGAAGCCAGCATTAACGGTGGAAGTGTAGCACTTTCGTCCTTCGACTAGTACTGCAACGGTGCAGTCTGCAGCTACTGCTACTTTTTTTGAAGTTAATGCTGAAATTGAATGAGAAATGACAATCTAACTAACAGTGTAAAAATCTAGTAAAGAATCCAATATAGGACCAACGTATACAATACAATTCAACTTTTCCGTGCAATCTGTCAATTCCCCTGACCTGATTCAAATATCTTCTCTAATTCCAGCTATTTATCATGTACTTCTACTGACTTGACTGGCCAATCAATGAATGCGTTGTATTAGAACCCTACTACCTTCATATCCTGCTGCATTCACCAATATTGTCACTTTGAGCTTCTTCTAAGAAAGTACCTTACTAAAAAAAGTTATTAATGTATGTTGAAATGGATCCAATATCAACGGCACATCTGCTAGATATCATCATTAAAATTTAAGAATCGTTTGTGCGCATAGTCAATACTGAAATTAAAAGTGTCCCTTAACACGAATTGGCCTCTCTTAACAAAGTGATGTATGTCCTCTTTACACACTTCATCTACTGTATTATCAAAAAACTTTGACTTAAGTAAGTGACGTAATTGTTTGGGTTATCCTGAGTTGAATATATATATTCAATAAGTGATGATCGAGCTAACCAAGCAATAATTTAATGATCTGATCAAGAGCAGGTTATTAATTTCTGTAGGTATACCTTCAATGGTGACATTTGACCTTACTAGTTTGAGAAAATTTGTACAAAAACGGGTCCATACACCTTACATATTAATAAAACTACTACCCCAACCATAATATGCTAATCTTCTGTGCGTCGTTTCCAAATGTATAGGCCCCTAATACGATTACATTTCATGTCATTTCATTTTCTCTGAAATTAAACACACCTAGCTAGGTGCCAACTATATATTTGCGCACATCTACTTTCATTTATCTTATATAAATGTTCATTATACAGTAGCTGTACGCGAGGCCATGGACTATGCAAGTACTAGGGTTGTGATAAATATTCAGGAAAATTATGCACCGTGACCGTGGAACTAGATGATTAAGATTCCAAGACTTACACATCCTTGAACTAAAATGCGGATGCATTGCGAAATCAGAACGTAGTCACGCGTAGAGCCAGTTGTCTAAGACTAAGTCTTATGGGCAGACGAGGTGCTGGGACAAGACTTATGTGTCAATTCAAAAAAAAAAAAAAAAGCCACGGCGAAAAAGTTAACACTAGTTCTCTCCTACCGGGTTGCTAGATGTGAACTAGCAAAGATGCTAGATAGTTACGTCGAATGATTCGAGCGCTTGAAAACTACCTTTCGCGGAATGATTCAAATGAGATTTATTTTTGGAGCTGGCATACTGAGATTTAAAGCGCTTGAACCATTCGGGGCCGAATGGTTCAAATACAGGCTGACGCTGGACTGCTAATCTAGCTGCTAGATTAACACTCTCATAAGACTTAGGAGGTAGTCCTGACTGCTAATCTAGGTGCTAGACTAGCACCCCATAAGACTTAGTCTAAGGGAGGAATTCTTTTTTAACGGCTTTCTAAATAGTGGCGCAGACAAAATAGCTCTAATCTGTTTATCCAATAAAACCGAGATCAGCTGATCTTCTTCTTCTTATTATTTCATCATCATTTGACAAGACCAAACCTAGTAGTGGCCATTTGACCATATATATTTTAAAACTTTCGATCAGGTTGTTTCCAAGAAACTAGGTTAGTCTTATTAAGAGAATGAGAGCTAAAACAACTCGCCGATGATGATGATCCAATCAAATCTTTAGAAGATTAAGGATTACAATCGATACTTGATATGTATGATGTAACCTATTTAAAGCTATTCGACTCTTTTATTCGTACATATTTTTTTAAAGGTTTGACAGCTTGTGTTCATGGAATGTAATGTATTTAAATATGTGTGTACTAGCTTAGTTTCTAAGTTGTTACGTTTTGTATATTGTTTATCCATGTACGGCCAAAATCAACATGACCTAACGTATATTTTTTGGTACAATGCACATACTTTGTTTGATCAATCATGAATAGATTTAGAGACAAAAGTATACATTCTTATGTTTGTTTATTTTTAATCCAGCCCATACTTTTAGGTACAACAGTATTTATAGGATATAAGAGTTCTTGTCATTGATTATTACGGATTGGGGCGGCCGGAATGGCCAAAATGTTTTTATATTTTATTTATGTAGTTAATAATTTGTACAACACAGTTGATGGGATGTGGATCCAATACATTCTCCCGTCATGAGGCTTGTGAGAATAACATGAAGACTGATGTTGTCGTCTATGTCATGCATTCGAGCTAACAGATTTACCATTATAGAGATGAACAGAAATAGATGTGAAATCTTACAGGTTGGAAATTTTACCATGTTGTTAAACACTCTGGTGCTTGAGAGCATAAATCAGTGGAGCCAGTTATCATTCAAGTAAAAGCTTCTTTATTCACCTGGGCAAGTGCTCAAAATCCTTTAAGAATTTCAAGTTTGTCGACTTCATCCATGATTGGCGGGTTTTTAAACGATAATCGGTATTATCTTGTACTAATATTGAAAGGATTTTGTGTATCTTACTACACGATTATGTTTTAAGTGTCGTATGCATGTACAAAGGAGTTGGTCATTATACTTATCTAGAAACTCAAACCAGAAAATTAAATTATAATCAACCTTGATTGATTGGTTAATTAACAAAGAAAATAGTGGGTTATCCAACAAATGCTTGCTTAATTATGGCTACCTAATTACCTACCTTAGAGGCCTTAAAAGTCATATGCCAGTAGAAAAACACATGAATTCCTCAAGGAGCATTCTGCGTAGAAGGTAATGTTAAGCCCTGGATTTTTTTTTTTTTTTTTTTTTTTTTGCTAGAAAAAGATGTATTAAAAGAAATTTAAGAGTTACATAGTAGTGGAGAGGAATTCAGGATAAAGCCCCATCCATTCTCCATTGCTTCTAAACCTTCTACTATACTTTGCCGCTTTATCAAAGAAGAACATTATGATTCCTACGCAGAAATTGAAACTTAACAAAGTTGAAACTAAGGATAAAAGTTTTACAGTCATCTAAGACAGTAATATTGAACCAATATAGTTGGTTGTGATTAAAATTGAAATAATCAATGATGATTTTAGCATCACTTATGAAACAGACTTTCTCAAGACCTTTCTCTTTCGCCCACTTCACCGCCTCAAATAAAGCAAGGCTTTCGCCTCCTGAAGTTCCTCACATGACCAGCTTTGAGTTTGCATCCAAGGAATGACCCCGTAATGTCATTCATCATCATACCAATACTCGTATAAGTTAGTATTCTTATCGAAAGATGCATCACTATAGATAATATGGCAATTCTCAGGCAAACAATTAATGACATTATGAAGATTTTCTTCTACAGTCACTATAGTAGTTTCACTTCTAGGAACCTGATTACTTAAGTATGTACCAGTGTCATTTACTAACTTAAGTGCTAATCTGGTTGTGGCATGATGATTCAGAATTTTCCCCTGAAAAGTACTGAGGCACCTCTCTTTCCAGATACTCCAAGCAATTGTAAAAATATCCCCTGCTTTTGATTTCAGGCTATCAGTTGAGAGCCACTTACTAATCCAGTCCTGCAAACTAATGTTTGAAACATAATCTTGTTCAATTAAGTCAGCATATGGAGTAAGGGACCAAACAGACCTAGAGAACTCACAATCTAGATAATATGTTCAGTGTTTTCTATATTACCAGAAGTGCACATGTTACAAGAAGAATCACGACTATTAGAGTGTCTATTGATCACAGATTTAAGAAGGATATTCTCAAGACATTTCCAAGCAAAAAGTTGCACTTTTGGTAGAATAGGAAGTTTCCACGAGATTTGTAAATACTACTGGGGATTATTCATGACATCGATTGACCGTAAATGATTTTATAAGCGGATTTAACAAGAAACTGCCATTTTTAGTGTGAGGCCAAATAAGTCTATCGCTTCCGATAATGGAATTCTAGTTTCTAGAATGTTCCTAGCATTCCGATGAGTAAAGAAGGCATTAACAAGATCAAGATTCCAAGATTTAGAATCCTAATCAATAAAAGCAGAAACATTAAGATTAGGATTTGGATTTGATACATACTTAGGCTCACTTGCATTTGGTATCCAATTATCCGTAGCTGCGTAAATACAATCACCATTCTAACTTCCCATATGGAATTATGCTTAATAATATCCATACCACGACTAACACTTCTTCAAACCCAAGAAACATCATTCTTTTTTGACTGCGGGATGACGTTTTTAAAGTATTTTCACTTTAGAATAATAACACAAAGAGAGTCGCACATGAATAACATTCCAAGCCGTCTTAGTTAAAAGAGAAAGATTGACATGTTTGAGATTACGAAACCAAGACCTCCCCGATGTTTGTGAGAACAGATTCTAGGCCAACCCCGTATATAGATCCCCCCAGGACTAGACTTACCCCACCAAAAGTCTCTTTGAGAAGCCTCCATGCTGTTAATGATTTTATCTGGTATGGTAAAAGTGTTCATATGGTAAATAGGAAAAGCTTTTAACACATTTTGAACCATCACACTCTACCGCCCGGTTAAATTGTTAACCTTTCCAATTAGCTACCCTTTTATCAAAGTGTTCATTAAGATGATTAAAGGAATCTGACCTGGATTTGGATATGAAGAAAGGGATATCAAGATATTTCTCTTTGAAGAGCTATCTTCTTGACTTTAAGTTCATTTATAAGGGAGACAAGAAGATCGGGGAGACATTGTTACCGAAAACAACCCGACTTTTGTAGGTTGATCACTTGACGAGAAACCAGACTAAAATCATTAATTAAACTCAATGATTCCGAGCTTCATTATGAGAAGCTTTGGCAAAATGAGACAGTCATCCGCAAGAACGATGACTAATACTTGGCGCTTCCTTGGTTACTTTAAAACCATGGATAATCTGGACAATTTTCAAAGATGGAAGAGATATCTAGAAAATGATTCCATTACCAAAATGAACAGGTATGGAGACAGGGGTCACCTTGTCTCGCACTTTGTTGGTCTATAAGTTTTACAGGGAGAACCATTAAGCATGATTGAAATACTAGTGGTACTAATACATTGGTGTATAAGATCACACCAATGGATTGAGAAACCGAAAGCACGTAGAATATCTCTTAGGTACGACCATTCAACTCACAAAGGCCTTAGACATGTCAAGTTTAAGGCCCATGACTCCCCATTTATCCTTCTTTTTTTTCCTCTTCATTGTGTGCACCAATTCATGAGAAATGATGACATTGTCCTGTATATGTCTCCCTGGGACATAAGCAGCCTGATAAGGACTAATCATTTTACTTCAAGAGAGGTTTCATTCGTTTACAGAATCTTGGAGATGATTTTGTGACATGCACTGCACAAGGAAATAGGTCTAAAGTCAATAGGGCTAGAAGGGTTATCGATTTTGGGATTAAAGAGAGAAAAGTATGGTTCATCTCTTTAAGAGATGCTTGGACTCAAAAAAAGTCGTAACGCTTTCCAAACATCATCTATTAAGAGGTCTATATTTTCTTTATAAAACCCCCGGGGAAAAACCATCGGGCCCTGGAGCAGTCCAAGAAGTCATCTGGTTAATTGTATCAATGATTTCTTTCTTAGTGACTGGTCTAACAAGATTTAGATTGTCACTACTTGAGATGCAAGAGTCTATACAATTGAGAATTTCAGGGTTTTTGTAAGGATCGTAACTAGTACTATAGAGTCAAGTGGTTTACCAAGAGGGTTTCGAGGCTGCACTGTCATTAACCCATTGACCATTATCCATTTTGAGAGCACTAATATGATTAAAGTGCTTCCTCCTATTGGCATAATTATGGTAATACCCTGTATTTCTATCAAAAGATTTAAAAAATTCCTGTCTAGATTTCTGAGCATAGAATTCTTCCTGAACTTTTTGCCAATGTTCAAGGTCAAACTCTACTTGTTTAATCAATTCCACATAAATAGATGAATGTGGAAGATTATTAAGATCATTGAGTTGATGTTTAGCATTCTAACCTTGTGATCAATATTCCCAAAATGCTGGATATTCCATAACTTTAAATCATGCTTAACAAATCTCAATTTATTAAGAAACTGAAAAGAGGAAGAGCCTCTAACATCTTTCGAGTAAGCATTTTTATCACCTCTCTTACAAAAGGATCTCGCTCCAACACTTAAAGTATCTCGTAAGGCTTACTACCTTGATAAGACACAGTAATTAGTCTCCAAGATAATAGGAATATGGTCACCGCCATGGCATCTATATGGTGTACGGGGTAGAACCATAATGATTTAGCCGCTGACCATTTACCAAAGCCCTATCTAGTCTAGCATAAAAATACAATTGTTGCCCAGTTACTCGTTATTCCGTAAATCTATTACCAATATATCCTTGATCGAGAGATCAAAGATTGTCTAAAATGTTTTTGATTTCGGGATATTCGGTAGTAGAAAGGATGGAAAATGTTGACCTTTCATGGGCATGCATAGTGATATTGAGATCACCTATGATAACCTACATGGATGGTCAATTCTAGCCTAATTTCTCCTATATATTCTATTGTGCCATCTTCTCTTCATGGTACACAGAGCCATAAAGAAAGTGGCCGGAATTCGGGTTTGCTAGGATTATCCGCTATTATAACGTTTACCATCTTATCAGTATTGTGAACTATTTCACATTTAAAACCAAGCCTTTCAAAGCAAGAGAAATACCACCAAAGACGACCAATAGAAGGGAAGACCCAAGAATTAGGGTAATTGAATCTTCTAAGATATTGATGCATTTTAGAAGATTCATTTTTTGTCTCACACAGGAAAATCATGTCAGGGTTTTGACCTCTGATCAAATTCCATAAAGAGTTTCTTGTTGTTGGATTGCAACGATCATTTTTGTGCATCCGGGACCTCAATAAATACTGACAACTTACGAGTCTCATTACTCCAACTATAGACAACGACGACTCATAATCCGTGGACGGACACACGTACGGCTGTGCCATATCCCCCTGCCCCTACCATTAATAAGTGTTAATAAGACCAGCTAGTTGCACACCTTTTTTTGATCGGTATTTTTTTTTTCGGACTTCTTGTTGGTTTAGTCCATATTTCATGTACTCTTCCTTCTTTTTTATAAAAGTTTTAATTTATCGATCAAAAAAAAAAAAAATAAGACCAGCTAGTTCGAAGTTAAATCATCGTTGTGCTGTTCCAAAAATATGAATTTGGAACACTAGATGGAAAGTATTCATGATTTCGACTAGGTCTAACCATTTGTCCAAATATTTTTAAAACATAGTTCTAATGGACGAGTAAAAACTAGTATGGGTGAAATGGACACCAAAAAAATAGCAAGAATGGAACTGGATTCATCATGGCTTAAACTTAAAAAAGAGTGAGGACGAAACTTGATGCATCCTAATGTAAATTAAAAATAAGAAAAAGTATTTGAAAATTGGTAGGATGAAACTGTTTACATCCTGGCTATTTTTACATTCTCGTCCATTTAAACAGTATCAAATTTCACATGTCTTTTTCACCCAGGAATTGTTGATTTTGATCTTTTTAACCTGGCGAGATTGGGGTATACACAATAAGACAAAATATGGTCATTTTGAAGTAAAATAGGTTACCCCTTAACCAAATATTTTCAAAATGGCAAAAATGCCCTTTTATAATTAACACTAAAAAACTGATTAGGCTAATTAACTGAGTTTAGATAAAAATTTTGAAAATGAAAATTCAGTAGATTAAACCTTTAATCCGTCTTGTGAGTTCGATTAAGATCAAAAATTTGGTTTTCAAAAATTTCAAAGGCTCGCCAAGGTAGAGGTTTGAATAAGGTGCCGGCTTATATATGGCCTAAGCATGGTCTTTGTTTGAATAAAATGCCGACCAATTTTAGCCGGAAGGTATTTAAATGAAGAACATGCCGACTTTTTTTTTTGACACACGGAGATGGCTATTGAAAATATTAGCTCATAAGGTCTACAAAAAAACCTGCCATACCGGTGAAAATACTCGCCGGCGGTATAAGTCGGCAAGATTTTAAATGAAGAACATGCCGACTTTATTTTTATTTGACACACAGAGAGGGCTATTGAAAAATATTAGTCAAGCAAGGTCTACAAAACCCGCCAATTGAGAAAAAATACCACCAATTTGCCCGTATAAATCGGCAAGGTCTTCAAAAAATACCCTGCTGGCTGTTGAAAAAATTTACAGTCGTCGCCATGGATGTTATGAAAAGTCGGCAAGATATGCATGTTACGACCTTGCCGACCAAAAACACAGAAATCATAATTTTCGATTTCCAACGTAACATAACAATCAATCACACAACACAATGATGAGTTTGAGTTTAAACATCATTTATAGTCTTCTTTTCGCTGGTAGAGTCAATAATTTTTTTGGAAAATCAAAGTTGAAGATTTTTATATGACTTTGTTTGATGGAAGATGAAGAAGAAGAAGAAGAGAAGATTAAGAGTTGTTTAGTTTTTTAATTTTAGGGTTAATGAAATTAAAAATGAGTTTATTTTTAAGATTTAATTAGTTTAAGGGTATTAAAGAAAATCACCCTTTTTAATAATGACACATCATGTCCCCTTTGAAATTGGGTATACCCCCAATTAGTTTGGGTATACCCCAATCTCGCCTGGCTTTTTAACCACTTTTGTGGTCTAATATTCAATATTTGCTCAACCTCAATACGTAGATGATTGCGATCAAAGCTAGGGTCACTTTTCTTTCAGCCCAATATTTAGTTCGTTTTGTTTTGTTACTATTCACTTAATAACCAAGGGGAAGGATCCGTTGACATGGTTATAATGACATAATCCGTTGACATGGTTATCATTTTCTCTACCAAACCCAATCGTCAATGAATTTAAAGCAAAAATTTTGGTGACATGTTCCTCATATAAAACTCTACATTCCTACTAAAAATGATGAAAAGTTAGATTGAGGCTCGTCCTCGACGTTTCATTGTTAGGGTTTGTGGTCCGACTTATAGTTAGGAACTTATGCTTCTTCCCCAAAAAGAAAAAGATATATATAGAGAATGACGACCGGTGAGTGTTAGATGTAATTATCATAAATTCAATCCGGAAGACGACTAGTGAGATTTTATCACCGTACAATCTGAAAGTTTGTTTAGATTCTGCATCTAACTTTTCAGAGTGTGGATCGGTGAAAATTATTGTTATACATTTTTTTATACCTATCGAGAAAAATTCAAAAAAAATAAAATAAAAAATCAATACAATATCTTAGAAATGTAGCGTAAACTAAAAGCTCGGTTTTTACAGTGTGGTACTTCCTCCGTCTCTAAAAGATAAGCAAATTTGCGTGTAAGTACTTTTTTTTTTTTTTTTTTGAATACATACCATTTCATGTTCTTTTGTAGTTGGATACTCCTAAACAGCGAAAATCTATAGAATGACATTACAACTCAACAAATTTCTCTGTTTTAAGAAGAATAGCTGTTGGGCGACAAAAAACACTATATCGTAAAAATTGTAGGTTTTGTTCGCCGGAATAATTGACTATTCGTTGGCTAGGTAAAAATTTCCTGCTTACTTAATCAAAAAATTTAAAGAACAATAATTTTTCAACTTTTTTCTTTTATCTAAATGTTGGGTAACATGAATGCAACATCATATGTTTATTAATTTATATTTCCCCATCTTATTCTTCCTAACACTTTAAAAATTAAAAAGAAAAATTACCAAACAAAATTCCGACAAGATTACGTGCGTGCAAAATTTTACTACAAAATGATCTTAGATATTTTAATTTAATTTATGCGGCTACCAACTGTTAGAAATAACAGTGTTCCAAAATTTCCTAACAAATCATGGTAAGGGGATATTTGGAAATGACAATCAAATCTTTAAATTAAATTCATCAAAAAAAAGAAGAAAAGGACAAGAATTTATTATTATATTAGTCGGTGGATCTACTCAGAAGGGCCATTTGTACTGTAGACATTGTATAGAGACTCATGGTGCTCTTGAGTTTGGAGGTACAAAACAGAATATTGGAATCCAAGGGGAGGGAAATGGCATTATGTTGGTTTTTTTGGGTAGGTAGTTTAATGTCTTATCCTCTCTTCAATCTGTACCATTTATTTTTTTTTTATGAACAATCGGACCACATTTCATTCGATCAAAAAAAAGATGATTACATGATTGTTTACAAGAAAAAGAACATCAAAATATAAGAAGACTAAAACCCAAACACAAATAAAAATACCAATTACATGCAATTCGCGAAGAGAAAGAGCAAAATACCGCAAAGGTACCTAATTTTTAATGAAAAGTAGAGAAAAGATTAACATATTTCCTATCATATTCTTAAATTTGCTTGCAATATGGAGTTTTGATCCAGGAAAACTATTAGTAATTAAGGAAAGAATACCAAATTTTAGTTTCCTTACCAATTTTCCAATAATCTCCTATAAACTTGTCCCTTATGTATTAAAATTTTTCAAATTACCGAACCTATATTGGTAATATAACAAAATCCGGGGGACAAATCGTCCCCATAGACTCCATCCTCAGCCTAAGTATATACAGATTTTTACCATATGAATTTGCCCCCACGCTAAAAAAAATGTCTGTCTGGACCTGCCCATGCAGGTATAAATGAAAATGTCTATGGTCTTGGTTTGTACAGGAGATTAGTCAGATGCCATGAAGGCAATGTGCGGGTATAACTGTTGGTTTAAGTAGTGTAGTTAATTTACTGCCGTACTTGAGAATGGCCAGTGACGGCGGATATCCGTGGGTACGGTACTTACGGTGAATTATGCTCTTTTTCTTGCGACTTCCTTTAGAATGTGGGACCACCACACGTGTGTCAAACATCTGACATTAGATTTTACGGTAATAACATATCTAATGGTGTTTTGCGGCTAGAAAAAGTAGTTCGTCCTTTGAATCTCGTTTTGACCATTGATTCACATTGACCAAATCGTGTGGTTTAATAACCGCCACCCCCACCGCGTTGCCGACGGAACGAACAGAACAGACAAAATCATTTCGTTTTGGAGAAATATGGACCATTGGAGTACTTATGATGAGATGAATCAACGTCTGACTTAACTTTTTGTGATGTGATGATGATATTACCAGTATGGGGTACTAGAGTCAGACTCAGATTTCTGAATGGGTCCCTTCCATTATTTACTGCTGAGGACACATGTACGGTTGGGTCATTTATCAGGTGTACGAATCGTTAAGGACCTCAGCCATCACCAATTTTATCTTTAACCTTATGTTGATCTTCAATGTTTCACTATCATGTACAGGAGTAATTGTAAACGGTAACTATTAAGTTGTTTGCAATCTGACCAAGATAACCGCAATGCTCAAAGGGAAGAAAACTACTGAAGAAAAAACCGGTGGGACCACTTCCATCGCTAATATCCCAATATTAAAGAGCTTTACATAAGTCTGCAAGATTATTTTTACAGTTAAGCCTATTTATAACTCCATTATCTATAGTGAAGTTACTAATGAGGCTGGAGCATCTATCACTCCTAGCATTCAAATTTTCATCTATAAAACGGTTAATTTTATACTTTCGAATAGTAAATGAGCGCCTACTGTTAGAAAATCTTTACGGATAACATCATATTTTCATTGATAAAACATTGAGTATTTATACATAGCATACTTGACCAACAAATAGACATAACTGCACCTTAACTGACCATATGATTATCTTCTTGTAACTGCTAGAAGTTACAGATTTATTTAACATACATTCCCTTAAACTGATAGTGAGAAACACTTCTGTTTAATACAACTAAAAACAGACAACATAAGACATACAATACTAAGAACAACACTCCCTGAATTCAAACATTAATAATAACATCATCATCATCATCATCATCAAACATTAATAGTCACAACATCATCATTAATTTCTTCTCACCATACACCGTTAGAGTAGACATACTTCATCTCCATCGTCATTTGTTTCTTCACAGACATGTGCTTGCTCGAACTTCAATTTTTCACGACAGAATTTTTCAATATGACCAAATTTCTTACAATGATAACATTGTAAAGGCTTCTTATTGTTATTCTTGAACCAACAATCATTAGTAACATGATTTGTTCTCTTGCAAATTGAACAGGACTGAGAATTGGAATTAAAATTAAAATTACCTTCATCCCTTCCTTTTCCATAACTAAGTCTTGACATGAGAACTCTCTCATCATTTAATAAATTCCTCTCGATCATGGTGATTCATTCTTTTTGCTTCATGAACCAACAATGAACTTTGTAATTCATCAATTAAAAGAACATCCAAATCCTTTGATTCTTCTATTGTACAAATCACATAGTTAAATTTTGGAGTCAAACAACGAAGAATCTTCTCAACAATAGTAACATCGGTAAACTTCTCCCATGAATTCGCATTTTGTTAACAATTGACATTGTTCTTGCGGAAAAATCATTAACAGACTCTCCTGAAAACATTTGTAGTAATTCAAACTCTGAACGGAATGCTTGAAGTTGTTGCCTTTTAGCCCTTGTGGAACCTTGATACTTCTTCTTCTTCATGGAATCCCAAATATCCTTGGAAGTTTCTTTGATCAGAATTGTTTCCAAGATTGAACGATCTATTGCTGAAAGAGATAGTTCTTTGCCCTCAAATCCTTCAACTTTAAAACTTCAAGTTCGGCCTTCTGTGCGGCGGATAAGACAACATTTTCTGGCCGGGTTCTATTACCCCCAAATCAACCACTTGCCGCATTCTTTTAGACCTTAAGAAATTCTCCATCAACATGCTCCAATGGTCGTAATGACCATCAAATCGAGGAATGGATGCTTGAATAAAGTTTTCGGAAGCCATTGAAATGTTGGAACCTGGGTCTGATGCCATTGTTAGAAAATCTTTACAGATAACATCATATTTTCATTGATAAAACATTGAGTATTTATACATAGCATACTTGACCGACGTAGACAATAACCGCACCTTAACTGATCATATGATTATCTTCTTGTAACTGCTAGAAGTTACAGTTTTATTTAACATACACTCCCTTAAACTGATAGTGAGAAACACTTCAGTTTAATACAACTAAAAACAGACAACATAAGACATACAATATTAAGAACAACACTCCCTAAATTCAAACATTAATAATAACATCATCATCATCAAACATTAATAGTCACAACATCATCATTAATTTCTTCTCACCATACACCATTAGAGTAGACATACTTCATCTCCGTAGTCATTTGTTTCTTCACAGACATGTGCTTGCTCGAATACTCACGCAAGCTATAATACTCACCTAGATTATAGTCATTCCAATCTAGCATATGCGCTGAACCATTCCACTTAGTCACGATGAATAAAAGTGGAAGGGTTTAAGAGTTTTTGCATATAATGATTTTACTGAGAATTCACCATTCTTAGTTAGAATCCATCTTAGTCTGTCTTTCTTAAGATTGCCACTTCTAGTAGTGTACAGATTGATGTTTAGAATGTCTTAAACTACTGCATTATCGAAAACTAAATGTAATAGTTGCGTGTTCCACTTCTTTGTGTCTGAATTAATCAATTCATATACAAGTGTTATGTGAGTGTTTGTCCTTTGGACAGAATTAGCTAGGATTTCTGGTCTAGCTGGTAACCATCTATCTTCCCATATTTATTGACTTTCCATCCCATACTTCCCAGATGTTGTACTTCTTTATGTGCTCAATGCCTTGCAAGATGCAATTCCATATCCAAGAAGCATTAGATTTCTTCTTGGCTAGTAAAGCACCTGTTTTCTTAAAGTACTTACCCTTTAGAATTTGGGCCCATAGGTCATCTGGATGGCTTACAAGCCTCCAAGATATTCTACTAATCATTGATTGGTTAACCTTATTGGCTTCTTTAAATCCTAATTCTCCCCGATCTATAGGTCTACAAATAAAGTAAAAAGCTTTGATGTAAATTCCTTTGGAGTTAGTGTGTTTACCCACCAAAATCACGTTGAATGTTATTTATTCGTTTAGTTATTTTTTTGGTAAGACAAAACAACCCATACTAAAGATGGGCATACTAGAAAGAATTGATTTGTTCAAAACAATCTTACTAGGTTGTGAAAGAATTTTTCCTAACCAAGATTGAATCCGTTGTTCCATTTTTCAATAATGTTATCAAAGGCTTTCAATTTAGACCTATCTATGAAAAGTGAAACCCCTAAATGAGTGTCTTTATATCTATCTTTCTAATTTTCATGAGTCTGCAAATAATTCCTTGGTGTTTATTGTGAACTTTCTTCTTTGAAAAACAACCCGCACTTAGTGAAGTTAATTACTTGTCCTGATGCTTTGCTAAACATCTGGATAGCAATTAGAAGATTATTGCAGCCGATTAAGTCAGCTTTTGTGAACAAAAGCAAGTCATCGGCGAAGAAGAGGTGTGAAATAGGTGTTGCCTTTGGTGTTAATTTGATGCTCTGAACCCTTTTTTTTGTGTTTCTTGATGGTTAAGGAGCCTTGAAAAGACTTCCATGCATAAAATGAAAAGATAAGGGGACAAATGATCCCCTTGTCTAGTGCCCCTAGTGGGTTTAAACTCATTGCAAGGATTTACATTGAGTAAAACTGCAATGGAAGAAGTTGATATGAATTGATAAATCAAGGCGCACCACTCTTTTGAAAATCCGAAAGCTTTTAAAGCTTTGAGTAAGAAGGCCCAATTCACCCTGTCGAAATATCTATCCTATGTTGCCTATTTTTTTCTTGCTTTTCTTCGTTGGGTGAACTATTTCGTGTGCTATAATGATGTTGTTTGAGATCTGTCGAGAAGAAAGAAAAGCGGATTGTAGCGGGGATATGATATGTTCTAGTGATTTTTTTAATCTATTGGCCAATAGCTTAGCTATAACTTTGTATGGTGTGTTACACAGGCCAAATTTGCCTTTAATCAGCAGGGGACTTTGGATATTTTTTATTTTTTTGGTATTAAGAACAGAAAGGTTTTGTTTAGGTTGCTATTCAAATGTTTGGTTCTAAAAAAATCTTGCACTACTGCCACTAATTGAGAGCCAACTATGTCCTAGTTATGTTTGAAGAAACTCATAGGAAAGCCATCTGGCCCTGGTGCTTTGTTAGATTTAAGATTCTTCACAACAAGCCAAATCTCTTCAGAAGAAGGTATTGCTGTTAAGGTCAAATTCTCTTCAATGGAGATGGTACTCTTAATGTTAGCAAAGATTTCTTCATCAAATTCTATTGAAGATTCGGTGAAGAGCTCAGAGAAATAAGAAGTCAGAACCTCATCTATTTCTTCCCTAGATGTAACAACTAGATTGTTCTTATCCTGAATACCGTCAATATGGTTTCTTTTCCTCCTTTTGAGTGTGTGGATGTGGAAGAACTTTGTGTTCCTTTTTCCTAAGGCAATAGTATTGTTTCTAGATTGCTGTTTCGCTATCTCCTCCTGAGTGTCATATAGTGCTTCTAATTCCATGTGTTTCTTGTGGATTGAAGTCTCAATAGAAGGTGTATAGTGTTTTGCTTCTAGATTTTCTAAAATTCTTAATAAGCATTTGATCTTCTTATTTGATTTTCCAAAAATGTCTCTTTTTCATATACTCAGATTACTTCCTAAGTTAGAAATATTTTCTAGCATATCTAAAGTTGGCTTGTTGGTGTTGATGTTCCAAGACTGTTTTATAACCTCTATGCAAGTTGGATCCTTTAACCAGGTATCATAAAACTTAAAAGTTGGTGTTAGGTGCCTATGCAGAATTTAGACAAAGAAAGATTGGCCCATGATCTGAGCCAATTGCTGCTAGATTTTTTAATGATGCTTCTTGGAATTCCTCATTCCATTCTGTATTCGCCATAGCTCTATATAACCTTTATTTTATGTTAGCATTCCCTTCTCTCTTGTTACTCCAAGTAAAAATATTCCCTTTAAAACCTAAATCCTCTAAGCCTGTTCTCTGAATTAAGTTCAAAATGGGTTCTATTTTTTTCCTGTTAAAAGGAAAACCTCCCTCTTTCTCTTCACTATTGAAGATTATGTTAAGGTCGCCTATTACTAGCCAAGGAATTGCCTTTAAATTCACTCTCTGTGCTATATCCTCTAGATATCTCATTGTCTCTAGCTTGTGTTCATGCTTTGCTGCTGCTCCATAAAAACAAGTTAAAGCCATTCCTTAGAATAAAATTTATTTTTAACAATGACATTGATCATGTTAAGGTTCCATTGAACCACTTCAAAGTGAATTCCATCAACCCAAGCAATTGCTAGACCTCCCGCTATTCCATCTGGATCTACAATGTGGTTGTTTGGAAAATAATATAATATCCTTCTCACCAAGCTCCTTTGAGACTTGGTTTCAGATAAGAACAAAATATCAGGTTTTTCATTGTTTAGCAAGGTTTTAAGTGTTTTTTATTTTACCACGCCCTTGTGTGTTCCATGCTAGGATTTTCATGAGAAGCAATCAAAATTAACAGGGCACAATCAATAAAATAAAAAAGAAAGAAATTCCGAGTCTAATTAAACCTCAGCTTAAACAAGCAAAAAAGAAAAGCAGAAGCAGAAAATATAGAAACACAGGCAGAGCCACAGAAATGATATAAGAATGATTAGGAGAGAAACTTGCAGAAGAGCTATAGGTTTTGTTAAATTGCAGGTAGAGAATCACTATAGGAAAAATATACATCTACAACTGGAGATTTACAACGCTTCGCTAAGTATTGTAGAAAGTCCTATGTTTTACAACTGGTTTCAAAGGAAGAGTTGTCGTATATCATCAC